>APFE030482378.1:0-37298 GCA_000404065.3 Pinus taeda
GTAGTCCCGGTTTTGGGATCCAGTGGGAAATCTCTGTGTATACGTGTTTTATGTGTTATTCTCTCACATTTTTATTTTTCCTGTGATTTAGAATTCGTATGCAGGTAATTTCTGTACAGGGTTAAAACCTACATTATAATGAATTCATCAAAATATAAAAAAATTGGGCAAATGTTGACTCAATTAGTTGTGTGACAAGTGGTAACTATGTCATACTTTCTTTACGTGACAACTGTTAGTTGGGTCACTTTCCTTCATAATGAGATTAGTTAGTTGACTACTTTATGTGATCTATTGTTGATATTTATGTGGTTGAGACGATGCATTGTATCATTTATTCAAAGTTTTAACTTCTCTCCTGCATGCATAATAAACCTCCATGAATGTACTTGGGGGGGGTGATTTCATATGGCGTATAGGTCATGAGAGCCTTCCTCTAGAACATGACGTACTTCTCTAGTAAGTACATCTTCTACATAGGGGAAGGAGCTCTACAACTAAGTTTAGATTCCACTAATATTCTAAGATGGATCTCCTCAACATCCATATTATCCATGTATTTTTGTAGCTTGGTGGTATTTTTAGAATTGGCCAAATACTTTCACATTTTCTCAAAAACTTCTCTTTCAATTAAAATGTTCTTATATTCATGTGTGTCAATTATTTAGCACTAAATACAACTGCAACTAGAGAACTTAGGGCTATCAAATTGTTGTTTTGACAAAGTAGGTATTTTCAGAACATATGTTATTTCTCCAGCTCAATCAGTGTTCCTAAAATTTGTTCTTCTAACAGTTCAATACAAAGACAAACACAAAACATTGTTCATTTCTTATCCACTTAAATTATTTTGTATACTTAAAAATTTGTTTCCAAGGATACAAATAGCTTTAATTTTGTTGTCTCGACAAGACATACAATTTTTTTCCCAATTTGTTTAAATGAAGTTGTAATGGAGTGATCCATTTTTGTCATATAAGAATTGCAATATGTTTCTGCACGATAGAAATCTAAAATAGATTCAACATTTGTGTTTCCTTGCTACACTATGTTCTTGTGTTCAATTGTCTCAAGTGTTTTTCTTTGAATACAATTATAAATAGATAAAAATTTATTACTACATATAAATGTCACAAATAGACAGGGAATATACGCTTTGAGAATCAGTTATGAAAATTATGGGAAAACTTTGTGGTATCATATAGCATATAGAATATGATATCAATAATAGAACTGAGAGTCAAGAAAATAATTGCCACTATACACACATTAAACTCTTTCCACAACCTTTTGGAAAGAGGAAAATATAATCTTCTATTTTTTTTGTTCCGCAATTATTTGGCATGAAACTTATAATCTAAATGTTCAGCAGATAATTTGCATTCTTGTTCTCATGTTTACAACAAGTTTTTTTTTTCCCTTTGTGTGTCATAAAATCAATAAAAACAAAAGCCTTAAATAATAGTTTTTTTTCTTGAACACTTAAGTAGAATGTGGGTTGCAGAAAAAAATTGTAAAAAAAATACAAGCTCTTGGCCACACGACTAGGAATTGAAACTAGTCGTGAATTTTTTAATAAAGAATTAGGTTGACCTATTGACCTTCACATTTTCGAACTAAGAAAATACCTGACCAGATGATTTCACTCAACTATGGTAACCATAAAATAAATGAACCATAAAATAGAATAAAAAATGTCTGCCTGTCTCACCTTCCAACTGTAAATTTGACTAAAAAAAAAAAAATTGTGACAATCCTAGCAATAATCTTATGCTTTTCGTACTTTGAGAGCTAGTTACTGAAATTCAAGTGTCATTTATTTGTTTGTTTTTCAGTTTTTTTTAGTTCATCAAAAAATGCATAAAACAAAAGCCTTAAACATATTTTCTATTAAATTAAGTCGTAAGTCTTATCCAGAAACATTTGTAGAAAATAAAGATTACCTATTGACTACAAACTTCCAACCACCTAACTACCAACACAGAGTGACTATGATTTTTTTTATAAATAATGAGTCAAACATCCAACTTTAACATTGTTGATTCTCAAACTACCCTACTTCTTGACTTGAGAAATGCTCGATTGTGAAACTATCGACCTAATGATACCATCGACCTATCAAATCACCGAGCTTTCGACCAACCGACTTAGAACCCTGTTATAGACATATTTGGGCACTGCAACCCCAATCTCATACATCCATAAACCAAGGGATTATAAACCCCTAAAAGTGTTGTTTCATACCCTAAAGGAACAAGGTTAGCTGATTACATCATCTCCCAGAAGTTCTCCCTGAAAAACTACTCAGAACTAGTCAAAACTGGACCATGTATACTGCTTAGTGCTAAGGGTGCAATGCATCTCACCTACTACATGTAGAAAGTGCGATGCATACTGAAAATTCCTTCTATAGGGTGCGATGAGAAAGAGCATACAAATGGCAGAGGCAGTTGGCTAGGTGGAAACCCAGAGAATCTTCTAGAAACTGCCCATTTGACACTTGCCTCTCTGAATTTACCCATGGATGAGTAAGAGATCATGAAATCTCCAAGTGGAACCAAGAACTATCAGAGAAATGACACTAATCAAAATCCCAGAAGCTGACTCACTGACCTTCAAATATCTATACATGGATCCCTCGTTCTAGAGATCCAAAGGCTGGAATTTTGTATCTTGTAAGGAAGTGCTATTGGTTTCTCTGTGGAACATCATAGTGTTGGGTGATCTAGCTTTTCATGAGGTGAAGAGGGCTTTCATGGTGGGAGGATGGCATTGGGTAAGACGAATGGGTTGTAATCCGCTCTTCTACTACTTCTATCAATAAAGCAATTTGAGTTTTCCTCCATATTCTTGTATATCTCTGAATCTTGTATTGATATATGCATTTGTATGGTTATTATATATCTGATCCTATATTTTTTATGGTTATAAATCTCTATGCTTTGATGGTATTATCCTGCTTTGACTCTATAGGTGTTCTTTGAAGCGAGACAAGTAAGGAAGGAGTGGCGAAGCTTTGTCAAAGGAGGGAGGAAACAAGCAAGAATCCAAGCAAAAGACTGAGGTTGGTACTCTCTACTTCTCTCTCATCTATCTCTCATAAAGGAAAAAACAAGTAACTTTAGTTTTTTTGTTTTTAAGATAGATACCCATCTTAGTGGGACTAGCAGCTCTAAATGGACACTAGTTTTCCCGATAACAAACCCTGATTGACTAAGATTTTTATAAATAATTTCCCAAACTATCGCCCTCAGTATTGCTTGATTATCAAACTACCCACCCTCCAAACCTCCACACTAGATGACTATCAAGCTACCTAACTTTCCGACCATAGCATTTCTTGACTGCTAAACTACTCGACCTAATGAAACTGATAGAGGATGGTATAGTAAAGCTCGTGATATAATAAGTGTCATAAAACAAAAAAATAGTTGGTTTTCTGACCTCCTACCTGTCTGACCTCCCAACTGTGCAATAAATCCAATACTTAGTCGAATATCGAATCCAAAAATATTATGAAAAAAAAGGTAACCTCCTGACAACTAGACCTCTCGACCACATGACTGGTAACTCAAAGTAACTACAAAGGAATAAGGCTCGACCATCCAACCTTGAACTAAATGTATTTTGGCATTAATTTTCTTATGTTGTTATGTAATTATCTCTTCATCTTCCCAACTCTTATTTTCCCACTTCGTTGCTTGAACTGTGTAGATATTCCATGTGCGATTTGCAATCATACAATTGGAGAAACATGCATGAACAATCACAAGTTTTCATGCCCATAGTCTTAACTACAACAGGATAAGCCTTGTCCAATTCTTTCTGTAAATTCAACCTTTTTTCCCTTTTCCATGCACTAAACATCATTTCTTATTTTTCAAGAATGATTGTTCCATGGCCCTTTGGCTCTAAACCACACATGGTCTTTAGTCGACATTTTTGCACTCTCCTCAAAGACGAGGCCTGCTCCCACATGAACTACCTCCAGCTAATTCTCTTGATTCGTGGTTTCTCCTAAGAATTCATTTTGTTGATATATCTAAATAAGCACCTCGTCATTCTATCGAAGCCATACTAATACGTTCCATGGTGTTACTCCTTTTGAGCTTCGGTGATAGCTAGATTGAAGGATTACTATCCAATAACACTTATTCGCTTTCGGGTAACAAATTCCTCACATGGTGGCATAGACACTTATGTAGTTCTTATGTGATAGAAGCTTGGAGCCACCTTACATTGGGCTTCCATCTCACCTGCCACACACCAACTATTCTAGAATGCTCAGAAACCCTTTTAGTAGCTCCTCCACACTGCTCATGAGTTACTGAGGCATTTGGTTATTCGCAAGGACTTGTGATCTTCATTGCCCAGTTCCATGTGGTGGGATGGAGGCTCCTTGACAATAAAGGCTAAAGCCTGTAAAAGCACTATATCAAGGCATAATCGGCTCAAGTACATTCGTTTGATCTTTCGCAACATTGTTTTGTAAACATATATCTTAATGTACACATTGAGTGTCTCTCTCAAACAAAGAATCTGTAATATAGATTTATATATTAATACAAAGAATCTCATAACCCAATTGTTTTAAATGAAATTATTTTGAAATTTGAATAGGTCATCAAGGTTCTAAACTTCATTTATTAAGTTTTCTTATGATATCATTAAGCATTTACAATAAACTATTATGGGATTCTTCCTCAATCTGAACTTCAAACACTCTGCAATTACTATTGTTTACTATACTAACTTATTTATTTTTTCATGAAATCATAGGACACATGTGAACATTGATAATCATAATTATAATCAATATACAAATTAGGAAAACATAGGTTCACAGTTGCATTGCAGATATATTCAAATCAACACACATTCCACTTGTTAGTTATCCATATTTATCACAATGACAACGCAACATAACCCATTAATTGAAAATTGTAATCATACAATATTTTTGTTTCTTGTTTGTAGTAAAACTAAACCTCGCCCTGTATCAACTTTGTCTCTTCCAAATGCTTGTTTTTCTTTCAAAACAAGTTTCATGTCCCTCCCTTACAACTCCATCCTTGGTCTTGTAATCAATCAATAATTATGTTACCTTTCTCCACTTGTGTTATTTTAGACAAGCATTGACATGAATATTTTCTTAAGGCCATTTAATTTCACAAACCATGTACTTTATTTCATGGAGCACTAAGCCTTTAATGCCTATCGTCAAGTTCAAGCTACTTCTTTGTGCAATAAACTGTATCATCCTTACTAGGAATTCTCTAGTCTTATCTCTACAATCCATGTCGTTGGAATCAATCACCTCTTTGTTTTGCTATTCCAAATCTTACAACATATGTAAATTTCTTTTACAATGCAACTCATAGTAGAACGTTTCGTGAGACTATGACATAGACAACAAAACTTCTAGAAACTAATAACTAGGAAATATCATTTTCTATTGTCTATCCATGTTTGTTGATATTATGAAAATTGAAGCAAATGTCAAACTGTTGTAGTTGTTTAATTATTTATTTTAGCAAATTATTAAATTTCAAATGTCAGACTAATAATTGTAAATAGCAGTATGCAATTAAACCAAAAAACACAACAACACAAATGTCATTTTGCAAAAAGATAGTTAGAAGTAGTTGTTTCTTAAAAATGTGTTCTCATTTCATCTAAATATAAACCAATAACAATAAAATGAGCTCATAAAAAATGACATTATCAAAACACCATGTTTTTATTCAATTAACAACAATTAATAAAAGTACATTTAGAAACTAAGATTCAATACTTTGAGATTAGAAGCTAAACTGGAATAATTTGGTTTTACTTTCAATTTTTTTTTTTTTAGCAATTACTTAGGTCTAAACATTCCTTGTATATATGAATTAGAGCTATAAGTTCATTTTCTCCTTCAAACATAACATCATAACTAAATACACTAAAAGCTAGATGCACATGAGTCATGTATACAAATAAGAAGTGACATGTCACCACATGACTCTTGTTTTATAAATTAATATCACTTAATTGACAAATTTTAATATAATTATAAAATTATAGAACTTTTATTATTTTTTAAGGCTAATAAATTAATATTTAAATTCAACTTTTACATTGTTATGTTCAAACAAAAAAATCCACACTTCGTTTATTATTTTTTTCCCTGGGGAAAAATCACAATTTTCTATTAGATAAAGAAAATTACATGTTGTAGATGCATGTGTGGCATATGCCATATGTTGGGCTATAGCCATCAAAAAAATAGTTCTTACAAAATTACCGATGCAGGGTGTATTGTAACTATTCAGATGAAAGTTATATACAGGGATGTTTATGTCATGTATTATGAGGGAAAAGTAAAAAGATACTACAAAAAATTTGGGCATGTTGGCCCTCACGTCGATTCGATCTATGTATGGCTGATGATAGTACTGGAAGTGTTCATCACCTTGTTGTTCCTTTATGAGCCATATTCCCCTGGGCTGGACTGTGGTTGCCTTAGAAAGTTGTTCGACAACCTAATTATGCTCCCTGTAAATATGTTGACAAGAAATATATTCAAATTGGGATTTAAATAAGATGACTTCATCCAATATATTTCTGAGAGTATGCATATGAAATGTAGATTCATTATTGATCCAATTAGTTATGAATTTTGAAGCCCCAAAAATTTATAGTTGCCTGCATTCATGAGAAGGTGCAAAATGGACGAGGTGTCAAAGTGGGATAAGTTTAGAAAAATTATTAGTGCGAGTCCCCAGACCCATTTGAATGCGAAAAATATGGTTTTCTATTGGTGTAACAGAACACCCCACACATCCATGTTCATGTGCATCACCATTAAAAAAATCCCATGAAATATTGTGATTTATAGCTTTTGTGGTCACTGCTTGGACAGTAGGAGTTTGTCTTCATATGGTATTTCATGAAAAGAATTTAAGATACAAGCAATGGATATAGGCCAGCAGATAGCTTTGTACCTGAAAATAATTCCATTCTGATTCAGACATATGGTCCAGCAAATGATCAAGGGTAAACAATGGTGCTTTGGGTTCGAAGTCCTTGCTCTCCAGTGATTCCATCCTTCCACAATAGAATTGCGTATCCATCGAACAATAATGGAGAGGGATGTGAGAATCTGTGACCATATATCAATGACCATGGGGTAGTGAATAAAAATATGGTCATTTGTTTCCTCAATCTGTTTACATAAAACACACCAGGAAGGGCTGTGAAAGGACCTATGCTTTAGGTTGCTCTCAATGGGTGTTTTGTTCCTTAATATGTTCCACATGAGTAGCCTAGTGTGAGGAGGGGCTTTGAGCTTCCATATAGTCTGCCACCAATTAATGAGAACAGGTGGAGTGTGAATGGTGTGGATGATGGGATATCCATTTTTAGGTGTATGTATACCATGACCAGCATGTGCCCAGATGAGTTTATCAACACCCTCCTCGATGCACACATGTGATTCTATCAAAGAATTTATATAATCAACCCATGATTGGTTCCATTGATTAGGGATGCATAACAACTCTATTGATTTCCATGATTGAGTGAATATGGTAGTATTCTCCATATCAGGAATGGTTGTGAGCATGTGAATGTCACTGTGGTTGAGGAAATGAGTGATGTCAGGTGGAAGCTAGTGCATATTACCACAACCTGTCCACGGATCTATGCCAATCTGCACTAATTATCCATTTCTGATGGGCCATAAAAGACCATTATTGATGGTGGGTAGAGCATGAAAGACAACTCGCCAGATTGAATAAATACCCAATTTGTGCCAAGTTGGGAGCCGAATCAAATCCATGACCTGTAAGGGCCAAATATATTTGTAATGTACTTCCTTTGCCAATAAAGTATGAGAAGTAAAGATTAGCTAACCCATCTTAAAAACTAGAGCACGAACAAATAATGATAAATCTTTTACTTTATTTATTATTTTTTGAAACAAAAAAGAATATATATATATATATATATATATATATTAAATAAAACTTTAATTAATTATATATATGATTTATTTTTTTTTCCCCAAATATTTTGTAATTGTGGATAAAAATATTTAATTTTAAATATTTTATATAATAAAATTCAATTGTGATAATAATATGTTATTCAACAAACTATTCAATAATATATCCATTACATTTTCCACATTCTATGGAAAAGTGTAGGTTTTCCACGTTCCATGGAAAAGTGAGAGTTATAACTTTACGAAAACCTAAAAAATGAGTTCAGAAGGTTGTACCTTAAAGTTTAAAGCTCTATCATATGTTTCAAAACGTTTCAATTAAGGACTTGAAAAGCCCTCCATTGAGATAGTTTTTAACCCTTTTATAAATTTTGAATTGAGGTAAATTTCACTCGCTTTAAATTCTTGATTTAGGTTTTATTTGCCTCCAAATTTATTTTTACATACCTTACTTACCACATAGGGCAAATAAGCTTTACAGATCCCTTTTATAAATGATTTTTAATAAAGGAACCAAGTGCTAAAATACAAAACCCAAAACCCTTAATTTCTGAAGTTAATAAAAACACATGATTTTTATAAAGAAAATAATTAATAAAAACTAATGAAGTTGTTTTTCCGATTAATCACATTACTAAGATTTTGACCAAATTGTAATGTTGTGATTAATTACAAAGACAACTTTATTATCAATATAGATCACAAAAGTAGATCTAGCAAAAAAACACAGTAGAATGATGCATTTTTTTGTAACTACCAAAAACATATGAAAACACAATTAATATGGAAATTTAAATAACTTATATCATTATTCAGTTTATCTAATTTAAATAAAATTTAATACAGAAATTTAAATATTGATATAATTTATTGAATGTATTTTTAGAAAATTCAATTATGCTAAAAATGTCTTAAAATATCATAAATGATTGGTAGTCAATGTTCATTAAGATTTATATGGTTTATTAGTCCTTAAGTAGGTAATATATAAGATTCTTTAAAATTTTGTTATTATGGTTAAAAATAAGTGAGAGAAGCTTTCCTAGTGAGTGGTTGTGTTAACTTAAAAGGTGAAGCAAATTGATAGTGTGGTAATAGATAATGAGAATTGTTTAACATTTTATTTCAAAAGTTAATAGAAAGTGGGAGAAGATTGCTCATATGATCATGGTTTTGTTAATTTAAGAGGTCAAAAAAGTTGATAGTGTGACAAATATTTTAAAATTTAGATGGAATGAAAGTATATACTAGACAATATAAATGAAATTTATTTTCATCTTCAACCCTCTTAAGATTACAGATGGGACAAACTCATTCATTCCATGACATTTTGGGAATTGGCTATTCCATAGATTAACTATAAAGCTTATGAGAATCTGTTTTTATTTTGGTAATGCTAATTTTCTTCCTAACTCCATTCAAAACAAATATATAATTTTAATTTTTAAAATTAGAGTGGATCATCTTCTTTTATCTTAGTTTTTTTTCCTCTAACATTTACAACTCAGCAGCAAAGAAATGAAAGTTGACGGTTAGACACAACCACGTGAAACATTTACACTACTGCAATTAGGATGATGAAGTAATTTCAGTGGACTCAAACTATCCACCTACTACCCTATCCAATAATTACAACGAGGGATCTAATTTCAAGGACAAATTTCCTGTCACGGGGTGATTTTTCCATCAAATTTTAAAGGTCAGAGGATGGTGGCCAGCATAATCCATCAATTGCTCAAATGTTCCCTCTCCAATTACCCTAATTTATAAGGGGCTGATGGACTTATCGACCCCTCTTCCTTGTTGGTAAACGAAGAATTCAAGGATTCTTCTATAATGAGACAACTATATTCAAAAGCTTAGGAAGAAACTGCACCTTAAACTTCTTTGGTGCTGTAGCAAAGTTTCCCGTATACCACGTAGTGGCCAGTACTCAGTTTCAGGTGAAGTGATGGCCCATCATTTAGAGACAACATTTACTACACATTTTGACAAACTAAATACTAGCATTTGCACCATATGTTGCAAAGGAAACGCTGTAAGGCATAAATCGAAGAAAGAAAATAGAGCAAAAAAATACTTTGATAAAGAATAAGAATATATTGAACACTCAAATCAATGCCCCATTAACTGGAACCACTTAGTAGACATTCCATACAAAATGGGCATGTGATCCAAGAACATTGGTGCATAAGAGAGCCAATTAGTATTTCTATAACTCTGTTCTTGACATATTTAGGAACCTGCAGTTTCATGGCAATCTCCAAATTATTCTCTAGAATAGAGGTGAACTGAAGTCCATCTTTCTATATTCTAAAGAAGGAGGTCCTATCCTAGCTCGGTCAGGGGGTGACGGCATCAGTTCAATGGTCAAGGTGGAAATCTAGGCAAAGTTATAGGCTCTTGGAATTGCCTGGAGGTGCTGAGGAAGAAAGAGACACAAAGAGAATCCTATAATTTGGGTGCAGAGAAAAGAGAGAACCACACAATTGGGCTGCAGAGAAAGAAGTCAAGGAAATGGCAGTCATTGTGTGCATTTGTGTGTTGTTTTTCTTGTCAATTTATCATAATGGGGTTTCAACTTCACAGGATAACTACCTTATAGACTATGGATCAAAGAGTAACAGAACAGTGGGTGGACGGATCTTCACTGCAGATACCCCCTCCTCATATATGTCAATTGCCACCAATGAAGGCATCTTTGCTAACACTTAAAATTCCAATCTACAGGTTCCTTCTGGTATCTATTTGACAGCTAGAGTATTTACTCAGAAGTCATCCTATACCTTCAGTATTGGGCACCAAGGCAGACAATGGGTACGTTTACATTTCTTTCCATTCTCTTATCAAATGTACAATCTAACAAGTGCCATATTTTCAATAGCCACCCAAGACTCTGGTCTATTGTACAATTTCCAAATCCATAATACCTAATACTTACAGTGGTCTATCTGAGCATGCTTTTGAAATAATTTACAGACTTAATATGGGAGGACCATTGATTACCCGTGACAATGACACCCTTGGGAGATTTTGGGATCCTGATACAAGATTCTTAGCTTCAAAATTGCTTATTGGGAGATAAGGTTCCATTTTTGCTGATGTCATCTCACATTGAAAGTTTTGGGCCGAAAAGAATTCTGAGTAGACTTAGAAAGCTTCAAAACTGCGTGAGTCTTCCAAAAAGACTTTTCCATAAATTCAGGGCTGCAAAACCTTTTTCATGCTCGGTCTTACATTCATTCTGATCTTGCATATTGTTTTTAAACATATCAATATTTATTGTATGCATAAATTGCTTTTAGTCCATGAAAAATTAATTGCAGTCCTACTCTGCTTTCATTTGCAAAGCCATCATTCCATGACTTGATGTAATGGCCATTTGATGATGTGGTAGAAAGTTAGAAGAGCAGTGTTGACACTGTAGGCAGTGGTTATATGCGCTGGTTATAATGGAAAAATCTCACAATAATGGTCTTGTATTTCTATAACTCTATTCTTGACATATTTAGGAACTTGCAGTTTCATGGAAATCTCCAAATTATTCTTTAGAATAGAGGTGAACTGAAGTCCATCTTTCTATATTCTAAAGAAGGAGGTCCTATCCCAGCTCGGTCAGGGGGTGACGACATCAGTTCAATGGTCAGGGTGGAAATCTGGGCAGAGTTATAGGCTCTTGGAATTGCGTGGAGGTGCAGAGGAAGAAAGAGACACAAAGATAATCCTATAATTCGGGTGCAGAGAAAAGAGAGAACCACACAATTGGGCTGCAGAGAAAGAAGTGAATGAAATGGCAGTCATTGTGTGAATTTGTGTGTTGTTTTTATTGTCATTTTATCAGAATGGGGTTTCAACTTCACATGATAACTACCTTATAGACTGTGGATCAAAGAGTAACACAACAGTGGGTGGACGGGTCTATTTGAACCTCATATATGTCAATTGCCACCAATGAAGGCATCTTTGCTAACACTACAAATTCCAATCTACAGGTTCCTTCTGGTATCTATTTGACAGCTAGAGTATTTACTCAGAACTTGTAGCTTCAACACAAATGCAATTAAGAAGTGAAATCTAACGAGGGGTATTTGCAACACAAATTTAATCAATCCACTTAATAACTAATGTTGTAAATAGATAGAAAGGAACCCTGATAAGTCGTAGCTCACAAAGTTATCAAGCTCCACAACAATCATATCCATGAAAATGTTGTAAATCTTTCTGTTTTGAGATATAGATGTTAGTTTGTAACTACCACTCTCAATCCACAGGACAAAACATAACTGTATCAAAAATTATACTTACTTCGTGTAAGAATCAGCAACCCCTTTTCTTTCTGGGCACTTGAAGGCCATGGACTCAAAGAAATCAAGCACAGATTCTCGAGGTCCTTGACAAACCACCTCTCCTTCAGAAATTAAGATGATGTCATCAAATAATTCATATGTTTCAGGGGCAGGCTGCAGAAGAGAGATCAACATTGTCGCATCCAAGAGATGGATAATTTGGCGAAAACACTTGATATGGATAAGTTGGCGAAAACACTTGATGATCTAGAAAGTCATAGCACTATCCAATGCGGTTGGAATTTCATCCATAAATAGAGCTCTTGCACGACCGACCAACATTTCTCCTGCATAAATCTTATCAAACAATCAAACGATCTTGCTCAATTCGTATAGCTACTCTGTTCTCATTCAGGGGTTGTGCTAGGGTGGAATGCTTCAGGAGGCAGGAAAATATACGCTTGAGATGCTGGGCTATGGGTGGAAGCCCAATGCTTCCACTTATGTCACTTTGGTTGATTCATACTTGAAGGCACAGAAGGCTGATGAGATGCGGGACCTCTTGGTAAAGCTGAAGGAGAAGGGGTTCGTCGCTGACGACAAAGTAGCTTGGCAGCACATGAAGAGCATGGGTCGGTTCAACAGGGGAGTCATGGATATGTTGTTTGGGCAGTATAAGTAGGTGACGTTGAAAGCTTAGGCCTGTAGTTGTACATCTCTCCGTTGCATTATGGTATTCTTTCTCTTCTGGTAATAAACTCAAAAGGATTGATGCTCTTTATTTGTTAGGGTTCTCACTGATTATGAGTCTTTTGTCATCTGTCTTCATAAAATGATACGAGTTCTCATTTAGCGTAGGATGAGGAGTCTCTGTGGTTTCATAATGTCCAAACATAAAATTCAAGTTTGATTTGTACTGACATTATGGACTTTTATCTCGTGTCTTTGCTTCATCTGTGAAAAATATATTCGATTTCAAGTTAGGCCTAGAATTTCAAGTTTCTGCTAGGATAGGGAATTTTCAGGAAAGATATAACTCATTTGAATCGGCAAAACCTTTCTCTGCTCATGTAAGAAGGGGTAGCCTGAGCCTTGAATTTTAGACTTTGGTTCGCTAAGTTGGATGGTACGATGCAACTCTTTTGATTTTTTTTTTTGGTTGGTGATTCTCATCGATATTTGTTGGGTCATCAGTCTAGGTAAAGTTGAAATGAGTTCCTTTTGGTGTAGGATGGCCAATCTTTGTGGTTTCATAATGGGAAAACCAAACAACTGATAATTGCATTAAGGCGCTCGATGAATTATTTCCTTGTTTATTGTACGAAAAACAACCATGCCTTGTTGAATTGGAGCTATCTTGGGTAGCTCGGCCAATGGTACCCATTAAGCCTGTAAATATTGTGGTGCCTTTTCACGAATCATGTGGCCTTTCTAAACTACCATTTAGAATGTGTTTTTATGCCTCATTAACCATAATCATAATTATTCTTAATCACAGCGATTCGACCTTTCATTTGAAGTCCCTGTCCCTGTACTTACGAGCCAAACTTCAGGTATATGGAAAGACTTGATATCCGGTAGCCGTTTTTCCATCACCTTGCCTTATGATATAGGGCTGGTGGCTAATATTTTTTTCTAATATAGGTCTGGTGGCTAATCTTTTTATAATTGATGGTAGCAACAATCATTTCATAATTCCTCTTGCACGACCGACCAACATTTCTCCTGCACAGATCTTATCAAACGATCAGACATTTGCTTTGGCACTACTATATTATGCAAATGCAAATTTTCAGTGGTGCCAAGGAACTATTCTTGCTTATCCCACCAGTGGTAACTCTCTTCTTCTGGCCTCCAGAGATTCCACGGTGCATCTGATTTCCAACCACTGTGCCTACACAAATGTCCAAGCCCAGAACCTGGAAGAAATCAAGGACACGGCAATCTATGTCAATAATCTATATGCCTAAAAAACCTGATACACTCTCATCCCATAAGCTTTTGAAGAATAACCTTTAACACATAGTGCACGGATGAAACTATTTGACTGGGTGCCAAATGAAACGCCCAAACCGTTTAGGCAACCCCTTTGAATCAACGGCTAAAATTGTTGCAATCGTCTAACACATAATCGTGTGGCTTACAAGATGACAGGTAGGCAGAGAGGGGAGTTGATTTCAGAGGGAAACGCCTTATGGCGTAACAACTATAAATAATTTCCTAAATGAGATAATCACCAATAATGAGGAATATAAATAGAAATAAGTACAACATACATTTTGAATGCAACCATATTTATCTGGAAATGTCAATTGAATGCCCTTCATCAAAGGGCATAGAATGCCTAAAATGAGGCAGCAGTAATCTGTACCTGGGGATTCCTCTTAATGAAATTGATCCCTCATTTGGTATGCTGGCCCTTCTTTCTGGGGGTTTAATGTAAGGGTTGACTGATGACAAGATATTGACTGACCTGGTCAAGATAATATCTCAATTTCACAGTTAGAATTAAAATAGTATCTGCAGCACTACTTTGATCACTTTGACAGCAGGGACTTGTCTGTAATTTCGTTTCGAGTTGCTAAACTCTGTCATAGGATTTATTGAAGAAACTTTCTCAAACAACCAGAACCATATAACTCATAAGATTCCAATCACATGTTAAGCTTCAATATATTCATCACCAAGAAACACAGAATTCCGTTATGGATGTCATATATGAATTAACTTCACTGAGCATCATGTGGACAACCCCCAAAACCTTGCTCGGTTTGGTTACATTACTGGTCCCTGTGCAATGTAACATATTATACCCATACATGTGATAGAAATTGCCAAAATACCTGTGCACCTGTACCATCAAAGGTCTTCAATACATCACATTGGATCAATAGAAGAGAATATAACCAACACATCTATATGTCAGGTTCGATCAATGTTGTGAACTTCACTCGTTGTTTTACGCTTCTGAACACATTGTAACCAATTCCAATTCTACTGTGTAACAGTTTGAGAGCTAAATCTATCTTCCCGGCCTTTCGCAAAGCATTAATGAATATAGAACGTACTTTTCCAGGAATTTCATTACCCCTACCTATAATTCCATCTGCTAACTTGCATGCCTGTTCCACACAGCCAGCTTTGCAAAGGACATTAATCATGTCAAAATATGCAGTATCAAGAACCACACCCATTGTAGCCATTTCATCCAATATTCTACAGGCTCTAGTCACCTTGCTAGAGAGACAAAGACCATTTGAAAGTGTTCTAAAAGACACTGCAGTGGGAGTGATACGCCGATCAATCATCTCATCCCACAGCTTTAAGGCCTCCTCTGATTTGTGTGATTTGAAAAGCCCGTCAATCAATATGGTGTAAGTGTAAACTGTCGGTTCACAACCTTCCTTCTCCATATCCCGTAAAACTGCCATGGCTGTATCCATTTCTGCTGCCTTGCAAAGCCCGTCGATAAACGCATTGAAGCAGTGCTCATTTCGCACACATCCCCTCTCTAACATTTCTTCAAACACTTCTTCTGCTTCCTTTATTTTGCCAGCTTTACCCAGCCCGTCAATAATGGAACAATAAGAAAATGCATTAACATCGAGACTAGTTTCCCTCGACTGTCCTAAAAATTCTTGAGTTTTTTCCACTTCACCGACTTTACAAAGTCCATTAATAACCGTGCTGCATGTAACTTTGTCCAGCCTGTAACACATCCCCTCTCTAACATTTCTTCAAACACTTCTTCCGCTTCCTTTATTTTGCCAGCTTTACCTAGTCCGTCAATAATGGAACAATAAGAAAATACATTAACATCGAGACCAGTTTCCCTCAACTCTCCTAAAAATTCTTGAGCTTTTTCCACTTCACCGACTTTACAAAGTCCATTAATAACCGTGCTACATGTAACTTTGTCCAGCCTGTAACACTATTCTACATATTTTGAGTGTTATAGTGGTAGCCTTTATATATCTAGTTTCAAATACAACCTTAATATCTTTAGCTGGTTGAAATAACATTCAAGAAATAGACTTTCAATAAGTAAGTTTTCCCACTTTGTCATAAAATAAATTTTCGTAATGATAAAACTCAAAAAATAAACTCAAACATCCTGCCTCAACTCCTGAGTCAAAAAATAAACTCTAACATCCTACCTCAACTCTTACTAAATCATAAATTAAATTCCTAGATATACTTTGTATCTTGAACATTCGTTTAACGATTCACCATGATATAAAAAAAATATCGGGCTAATACTGTTCGGTGGCACTTGTATATCCGGGTATATCCGGCCATTCGTGTGGGTGATTGAGAATGTGTATGGTTTGTATAAATTCTTCAACCAATAGTGGGAGAGTAAGCTTTTGGTATTTGTCTTGCAGAAATACTTATATAGCAGCAATTCTACCAGATTAGCATGGCAGCACTGTAAGCAATCGTTGTTTGATCTTTTCATAATTTTTTTCGTCTATCCAAGCTTGTGCCAGAATTTACCAAAATGTATTCTATGGCATCATGTTGTTTGATTGCAGCCATTCAATTCTTCCCGTTCTCAATTCTAAATCAGAGCCTCCGCCATTGTTTGATGGAACCCCAAGGTGTATATCTTAATTCTAATGATTTCTGCATTTTACTATTAGTTTTCACATTCTACTGGAATACAAATTGTATGATAAGTTGCTTAGGTATTCATTACTGAATTTGATTCGGATTTTACATACTGTATGTCAGTTTGACATGCCCATATGCCCAGCGCGTTTGGATTGCCAGAAACTACAAGGTATTTATCTCGCTGATTCCCCTTCTCCTTGTTGGTAGGTTTTGTATTGCACTGATAGAGTTGTGAAAATAAAATGCAGGGCCTCAATCAGATCCAGATAGTTCCGATTGATTTGGAGGACAGACCTGCGTGGTACAAGCAGAAAGTTTATCCAGCTAACAAGGTAGATTCATATTCTTCTTATTTGTCTCAATATCCTTTATATTTATCCTTAATTGCCTGTTTCAGGTGCATGTGACATACGCAGATGCCTCCCGCGGCTCGCTCGGTACCAGCAACAAACTTTTTTAATAGAGTGCTATGAGACTATCAACAACTTCATGACAGCAATAGCATTCAAAAACAACTGTATTATTTAGTAAGTACATTATAAACATATAAACATGGATGCACAGCAATTAAAGATTGCTCATCAGGGATTCACCCACAAGCATGGATGATCAAATGAGAACATCATCATTCTCATCCACATGGTTTATTAACGGGCATGATTCGTACAATAACATTTGTGTTTGTATTTGTAGATTCACAGTGTTGTTCCTCGACATGTTCTTGGCTAGGAAACAACACACTTGGGACATAAATAACCATATTTAAATTTTTAGACCAATGCCTTTTCAATTTAAATATTTAAAACAATGCCTTTTGATTGGGCATCTTTATCCCACATTGTAAAAACATAAATTGATCACATGGAAGAGACAGAAGGTCGCCGGGCACGCACAAGTATCTTCAAGCACCACTGCAAATGGAAGTCTTTGGTACTTAAAGAGTCTACAGAAATATTAGAAATACTAATGAAGGGTGGAGATATCTAACATTTCCTGGTATGAAAATAAAATGTACTGAGCATTAGCAAATGAATCCAGCAGTTCAAGTTTGTTCCTAGGGCCTCTAGATCAGCTTCAAATATATTCAAAACATGAAAAAAATCCATCTCGTAACACAAGATGGTAGTAAATATCAAGGACTACACTTTGCTCAAAATTCTTTAGTCATACTAATAACTTCATGCAAGTATTCATCTCTGAGAATTCTTTAGTCATACTAATAACTTCATGCAAGTATTCATCTCACAAATGCAGAGTAATAATAAATATCAGGGATTGCATAGAAATATTTTGAATCCCATAGAAAGTTTGCAACCATAGAAGGAAATTTGTGCCACAAACTTGCTTTCTAATAACTATATATACAAGAATGTCTACCCAATAGGCTGCAACGATAAATAGAGAGAAAAGAGTTATTAAAAGAAAAGAAAGAAATATACAAAAATTAATAAAAGAGATTCTGTAAAGAAAGTGGCGAATCCATCAGGTAGGTACCTTGGTATTTAGAACATAAAATGACCCACAAAGCTCCTAATAGAGAACCTTGCATTCAGTGCCAAAAATTCCAACCTGCGCAAAGTACCCAATGCTACCATTTTATCCTTCCTTGACTGCTGAGTTCCTGCCTCTTTTTGTGTAACTGTATTCTCAAAATAGGATGGAAATGAAGTGGCTGGAGGTTCAGAAAATTAGATATATGGTTGAACTAACTCTCAAATAGAAAAAACAATATTGTCTTCATGGGACAGCCGAAGGAGGTTTTGCTGCATAAAGTTTTGATGCCTCCTTCTCTCTAGAAAATGGGTTTATTCCTAGTAGCCCTGCTACCTCCACAAACATTCACCAAGCAATGTATACACGCCTACATCAGAATTGCCAACTAGTGTAGGTTCTAAGTTCGTTGGGCATGAGGGAATTCATCCTTCATGTCAGAGAATGTGTACATCATAACAAGAAATTAATGATTTCTTCCTTTAGAGCAACAACATGTTCAGATCAACCCGAGGCAAAATTCCCAGTCCCTTAGTGTTATCACACAAACTTACATAAGCAATTTTTCCCAACAACTGTAGGCAAACCAACCTTTGTCACGGTTGGAGAGTTTCTTCATTCAGACCGCTGCTTTTCTAGTCTCAGGAGTTGTCCCTAATGGATGTATGCTGCCAAATAATTGACAAATTTGCACGCTTCCAAGATAATTGCACACAAAATACTCCCTCCTGAGCTTTCCATAACAGTGAAAAGCGAGGGTGAGTTCAATAAATAATTTCAAGTGGTCAGGATAATATTTCACGAAAATACTCAATGGCTGCCTCCACTCTTCCAGCTTTACAAACCCCCTTGATAAGCATACTATAAGTTACTACATCAGGAGAAACTCTACCCTGATTCATTGTTACAAGAACGTTCTCAGCTGCTTCAATGCATTCAGAGTTGACTAGACCATCAATTAAACAATTATAAGCAAAAATGTCAAGTTGAATCCCATATTCCTTCATGGCATGCCAGATATCTAATAGTTCGTCCACCATCCCAGCGCTACCAAAGTTCTTTATCAAAATATTACAGGCAGAAGCGGTTAACTGAAATCTAGACTGTTTGCTTTCATTGCCGCGGCAACGATACATACATTCTCAACATCCTTAACAGCCCCTACGGATTTGATCACGGCAAATGAAACGCCCAAATTCTCAACATCCTTAACAGCCCCCAGCGATTCGATCAAGGCAAATGAAACGCCCAAACCGTTTAGGCAACCCTTTGAATCAACAGCTGAAATTGTTGCAATCGTCTAACACATAATCCTGTGGCTTACGAGATGACAGGTAGACAGAGAGGAGAGTTGATTTCATAAGGAAACGCCTTACGGCGTAATAATTGTGTGACAACTAGGTAAGGCAATGGATTGAATTCAACACACGCAGACGCAACGTATTGATAGGGACAATCAATAAGATGTTATTATAATAGAAATTGTGAGCAAATGATTTCATGCTTGGATGAATAGAGCCTGGCACTTTTCTGCCCAAATAAAGATAAGTGAAAACAATAAATACGTGAGCAGGAATCTGGAAATTGGATGAGCAAAAAGGATAGGGGAAGTTTATGTTGCAATCTACTAGTAGATGCTTGATGTGTGAGAACTAGATTCATAGATCATGATTGATAATGGTTCATTTTAGCCGAATATGGTTAAAAATGGTTGTTAAGGATTGACATTGTGTGAGAGTCAAAGGTTGTTGGTGGTTGACCATGGTTGAAAAGGGTTTATGAGTTTGATCGAGGTCTAATAGAGTTTATTAAGGTTGAACATAGTTCATAGAGGTTGACCATGATCAACCATTAATGTAACAATATATTTATGTCACATTAGTCTAATAATTTTAGATTAATGTTGATGGTTGTTACATCATTACATTCATGTTGACCATGGTTGTTGTTACATTAATAATAATGTTGATGTTACATCAATGTTAAAAAAATGGTTAAATTAATGGTTGAAAATAAATAGCAAGTTTTACCATTGTTGATAAGGTTCACCATCATTGATTGAGTTAGACCTTAGTTGACTGAGGTTGACCTTGGTTGAGTATGGTTGGTTATGGTTAACCTTGGGTTACCAAGGCTAACCTTAATTAACCATGGTTGACTAAGGATGTAGATGATAGATTATGGTGCACTAAATGTGACCATGGATGACCATGTTGGCCATGTTTAACTTTGTGACCATGTTTGGCCATGGTTGACCATGGCGACACTTGTTTTAGAAAGGTTGACTATGGTTAACTATGGATGACCATGGGGGAACATTGTTGATCATGCATGTCAACATTCAATTATAAATGACTACGATCGATGATGTGGGTTGGGATTAACCATGGTTGACCTTTAATACCACCTAGCCATGTTTTATCATGGCAAATTATGTTAGCCATGTTGACCACGAGTAAGCATCATTTAACCAAGTTCATCATGGTTGACCATGTTTAATTACATTAGTAAATGTCGTTTACCATGGTTGACTATTATTGACCCAGTAAACGTAGATCAACATGGTAAAAAAATGTCAACCTTAAAACTAAGTCAACCTAGTAAACATAGCTCAACCAAGTAAACCTAAGTAAACCTAATAAATATATTAAACCTTGTAAACTTTGTTCAACCAAATAAAATTAAGTCAACATAGCAAAAGTAGGTCAACCTAATAAACCTTGTATACCTAATAAACAAAGTAAATCTTGGTCAACATAGTAAATGTATTAAACCTAGTAAAAGTATTAAACATATGTCAACCTAGGCTAACCTAAGTCAATCTAGTAAACCTAGTAAACTTAGCTCAACTTATCAAACCTAATAAGCCTATGTTAATTTAATAAACATAAGTTGACCGAATGAACTTAGAAACCTAGTAAACGTAGGTCAACATAATAAACGAAGGTCAACTTAGTAAAGTTAGTAAACCTAGGTGAACCAATGATAACGTAAGTCAACCTAGCAAACCACAGTTAAGCTAGTAAACCTAGCCCAATCTAGTAAACCTTGGTGAGCCTAGTAAACCAAGTTCAACCTAGTGAAATTAGGTAAACTTGGTAAACCTAGTAAACATAGGTCAACCCAGTAAATGTAGTAAACCATGGTTAAGCTATTAAACCTAAATCAACTTAGATGACTACAATTTATTAATGTAGATGTCACATTATGGCATTATTTGTTCTTTATCGCATTGTGATATGATTTATTGTTCAAGTTAAATTAGGACATTGTTTCTTCTTCAACACATTGCAACACCATCATTTTGTCCAATTGTGACTTGTTTGTTGATTTTCATTTTGGGAAACAGATTGAAGTTAATATCCATGGCAAATGTGGTTGACCATGGCACCCATGTTTACCATGTTTGATCATGTTATCCATAGGCAACCATAGACAACCGTAGGTGATATTAGTTAGTGTATTTATTGATGTATATTTTATATGTTATCAATGTATAATAGACATTTCAAACTTAGGTCAAGCTAGTTGACCATGGTTGGCTCCACCTAGTAAACATAAGTCCACATAATTGAGTATGTTTGACTATGGTTTGGTAATGTGGCTCCGACATTATCACCCTATTTATTGTTCATCATGTTGTGATCACATTTCTTGTTTGTGAAGTTACAACATTATTTATATTTCATCACATTGTGACGTCATTATTTTATCCAATTGTGATAGTGTTTTTTGTTCGTCAAGATTATTTGGGGTAGCATCGAATGTTCTATAGACATGAAAATTGGCAGATATGCTAAAGCATATTTGGTCTCCAAGACCCAGAAATGGTTTGCATAGATTATAACGAGTTTGGGAGATATTAAAATCATTAATAATTTTAAAGGAGTTCCTAAGTCTAAACTTAGGAAACATAAAGTATTAATGGGTATTAGTATAAAACTAGGTTAGAAGGTTCCAAAAGTCATGATAAAGCTAAATATAATCTTAGCCATTGATTAGATATTTAATCTCGGTCATTCAAGGACCAACAAGAAAAGTATAAGAGGAGGCTTGAGGGTCAATTGGAGAATATACCAAAGTGATAAGTCATTTGATTTGCTAAAGTGGGGTTGCTAATCATAATCGAATCAGCGATCAGTAGCAAGGGGCACTAAGGATTGGACAGAGAGGGAGAGATAGTACCGAGAGACCAACGTAGAGGCAAAGAGCGAGAAGCAACAGCCAGAGCAGGCCACACAGAGCTGAGCAGAGACAACGCAGAGGGAAAAGGGCCTGCTCATCCATGGAGAAGGCAACAGGAGTGACGCAGAGTGTGTGAGAGGTTATAAAGTGCCTCAGAGGGCTAATGCAGAGGGTTGTGAGGCTGACGCAGAGAAGCATGAGGTTGGCGTAGTGCTTTAGAGTTGTTGGAGAGGGTTTCGTGGGACAAATTTTCTAAATACCTATTTTCGAATAGAGAGGTATTACTGCTAGTTGCTTTCCTCTATTGGGTGAGCCAGTTTGGCACTTAGTTGTACGCAAGGAAATACTACATAATAATAAACCCTCATAATAGTTGCACTGGTTCTCCCGCATTGCCTTTTTCCAAGGAAATTTGTCCAAAAATATTGGTGTCACTTGTGTGTCTGTTTTCTTTCAGCTGTTGATTTGTAGAGGTTGAGACTGTATTGTGTTTATTTCATTATTTATATGTTTTAAATAACTTGTTCAAAATTAACAAGTCAAATTAATAAACCAGAAAATATAGTTTAAATTTCTAATGGATAGACTTAGAAATTTCACCATGGTATCAGAGTGTGGTTGCAAATCATAAGAGAGTTCAAGGCATCAACGAAACAGAGCATTTGCAGCAGAATTAGTTGTCCCGAGTAACAGAAGTTGATCCTTGTAGAAACAATAGAAGAAGGGTTGAGGTAGAGGGACTGCGTTATTAGTATAGGCCAGAGAGAGGCCAGCACAGAGGTCGAGGAGGGCGGAAAGAGGCTCACATAGAGCCATAAAGAGACCACGAGGGTTGATGCAGTTGGATGAGGGAGTTGTTTTTCCAATGTCGAGATTACGCAGAGCCTAGAGGCTCAGTCCTTCAATTGCTGGGCCATAGTAAGCTATGGGCAGTTTGTGGGAGCGAAGCTAGTGGGGTATTGTGGGTAGAACAATACCTAACAGGGACAAACTAATGTAGAGGGAGTTGCTACCAAGGTATATTTCTAGCCAAATAATTTGGATTAGTGTTGTAGGTGCACAAAAGATCGAAGAGGTGCAACTTGACAATTGGCAAGAGGATTTCCAAAAAGGAAATCTAGACTCAGGGGGAGTCCAGGAGATAAATTCTAGGCGGGAAGTAGAAAGGCTCGATAGTAATTGAAAAGAGAACTTCCAAAGGGAAGTAGAGAGACTTGGCGGAGTTGACGGAAGAGTAGAGATATGGTCATGAATGGGCTGAGGGATGACAACAGGCTAGACAAGGCATCCAAATTTGTGGTCTAGAAGGCCAAGATCCTATCCATTCTAGATAGATATCACATCAATTCCTTCGCCTTAAGAACAATAGCAATCCCAGTTGACCCGGTTGAAAATGAAAAGTTTGGGGAGGCAATGGCAAGGGCGAAATGCATCATTCTTAATGGGGTCGAGGATCATGTGGGCCAACATATTGTCAAGAAGGATATGGCAAAGGAAATGTGGGTTTCCTTGAAGGAATTGTACCAGCATACTTCTGTGTGGAGGAAGATGTTACATGAGAATTAGTTGCAATCATGCCAGATGCAGTAGGGGGAGTAGATAGATCACTTCCTATGTTGGTTGAAGGAGATCTGGGACCAATTGACTTCCATAGGGGCAACACCAGATGAGGATATGTTGGTGAGGACTGTACTTAATGCAGTCTCTGAGGAGTGGGAGAAATTTTTCCAGAGCATACTGGACAGGGTGGATCTTCCAGATTGCGAAGAATTGTGGGAGAATCTTCACCAACAGAAGATCAGGGGGTTGACCAAGACGGGAAGTAGTAGCAAAGGAGTCTGGATCAAGAATGAAGAGGAAGAGGATGCAACTCTAGCATCTATGGAAAAGCAGGAGAAGAGGAAGAAGAAGGACCTCTCTAAGGTCAAGTGGTTGCAATGTGGGGAACTGGGTCATTATTTGAACCAGTGTTTGAGGAGGAAGAGTAAGGGAGAGGCATATGACTCTATGGCAGTGCTAGCAAAGGCACAGAAGGAGGTCGAGGTAACTATGCTCACGTAACTCTAGAGAAGAGGTGGGGAGACATTGAGCTGTAGTCAAGAAGACTATAGGCGATGAGGGGTAGGATCCTTAAGGTACCCAACTTCTCAGATTATATGATCAGGAGCTTAGGACCAAGTGTCGTAAAATGGTCAAAAATGAAAAGTGCTCAGAACTAGTTCAAACCCAAATGACCGGATAGAGCTCGTCCTCCTAATTCCAGCACCACAAACAATTAGAAAAATGGTCGTCTTATGAGAAAGTTATGCTAAAAAAGAAAAATTTCCATAACATTGAATTTTTAATTTTTTGTTCAAAAAAATTTAAAAAAGAATATTCTTTGGAATATTCCTTTTGTGCAGGCCAATCAGAAGCGACCACGTGGCAAGCTCAGAGGTTGCCACATGGCATGGTGACATCAATGGATTTGTATGGAATATGTAAAAATATATGGGTGGCGGAGAGGTTTGATGCTACAACCTCAGAGTAACAAGGGTCACGTCTTACCAACGAGCCATATTGTTGGGACTTGATTGGAGAGCGACATAAAATCTATATGATTTTTAAACTTCAATGTGCGGGGCCAGAAGGGGGCCACATTTAAACTGCCAACCCTCAACAATGGTTATGGAATTACGTGTTTACATATGCGGTTTGAACGGTGAGTTCACCACCCGTTTACCCACAGCTTGACACAAATCCGAGGTAAACTACTGTTCAATTAAACCTAGTCACATGCGTCGATGAAAAACAGTAATCGTTGCAATTATGATGGTGGAAATTTTGGTGGAGGGCGCCAAAATTTGTGGGCTCGCCATATGCGGCCACCCTAACTGGCCCTCCAGTTTAGTTAACTAGAGTTTTTCTAGGAATAACTGGCAATTGGGAGTAAATGGCCATAATTTTGGACGAATTTTTTTTATTTATTTTGGTTCTGTTTGACCTTTTGAAGCCATTGGCATAGGTCTCACAGCCATCTGAGGTCATTTGTAGGTGGTTTTGCTTCGTGGAAGTTCCAGGAGCCACTAGGGCCAAATCACTTTGGGAGATGCATTGGGATGTGTACAGCCATTGAATGTGGAACGAAGGTCATTCCTAAAGGATTTAAGCATTCTGAATCCATTTCTACAGCTCATTTTTCCTTTTGAGGCACTCTTTTAATTGTTTAGCTTCAGGGAAGCTTTTAGGGCCAATAGGGCCATTTCAGTGATTGAGCTGTGCTGGGGTAGGTTCATCTGTTTGAGGTGAAACAAAAGCCTATATCTATTGTAAGGAACCTTCTTAATCCAATGAAGGTGTTTTCAGAAGCATTTGGAGACTTCTAAAGGCTGAGATGCTGAAGAGAAAAGTTTCAGGCAGCCTAGAGCCATCCATGAAGGCCTAGATTGGGGACGCAGTGCTCATTTTGAGCTAATGAACAATCATTTGTTTATGTCAGATATGTGCTAGAGACAGTAGTAGAGATTTCAGAGACATTTGAAGCATTCTAAAGGATTTTTTGCCATTAGGAAGCTCAGGGAAGCTTACTGCACCTGCTAAAGGAATCAAGTCTAAGGGAGCCTAGATCTGCCTGCACAAAGTGGACAGCTATGACAGGGATGTATATGGTTTTTCTAAACCCATAGGTTCAGTCAGTAAACTTTTGGAGTTGAGTGTGAAACTTGTAAAATAATTGAAGCCATAATTCCAAAGAGCCAAGTCTAGTTGACTAGAGCTCAGAGGAGATGTAGCCCACGAGATTGGGGTGAACTCCTATTAAATATGCTATTATGTGTGATGTTTATTTGCTGCCTTATATGTCTGATATATATGTCTAATATCAACTGAAACAAATCAAGTTAAAACACAGAAACAGAAGAAAATACATACACCTCTTAAACATGTATGTTTACTGAATTGAATACCTTGCTAAGCATTTACAAGTAGTTTCAAATTCAGATCATTATATCTTACTACGGGAGCCCTGAAGAGAGAGTGGTAGGACTCGCAAACATCGGTAGAGATGGATGCGGATGAAGAGGCAGAAAGCGCTACAGTGAAGGAGTCCCCGGGCAGTGCGAGGCTAGCAGGCTGCAATAGTGTGAGAGGCACATGTAGTGTTGCAACAATGTAGGATGACACGGAGAGGGTTGTAACACTGTGAGATGTAATGAGTTGTTGTAGTAGTGTAGAGGTCAGAAAAGGGAGCACTATTTAGCACCAGAGAGAGCTTCAGCATCAGGAGTGTTTCTATCCTGACAGGGATGTCAAAGTTTGGGTGGATCAGTTACTTACTTCTTAGTAACTGAGTTGTAGTGGAGTAGCAGTTGGTAATAGCATGATGTAGCATGATGAGAGGGGGATGCAGTGTAGATGAATGTTGGGAGGAAGGACTAGTAGCAACAAAGATGCAAAGGGAGTTGTCACACGGATGTTGCACTAGTAGTGGAAGTGCCATGGGCAGTAGTACAAGATGCAACAGTGCAAAGGATGTTGGGAGGAGAGGCCTAACATAAGCACAGAGCCATGGCAGTAGTACAGGATGCAACAATGCAGAGGATGTTGGGCAGGGAGCCCTAGCATTAGCACAGGTACCGATGCCAAATAAGCAATGTGATGCTCAATTTTGAGTATTACTATAGCATAATCCTCACTAAGAGGGAGTGTTGATTTTGGGTAGTGTCGAATGTGCTCTAGCCATGAACATTGGTGGAGAGACTAAAGCACATGAGATCTTCAAGACCCATAAATGGTTTCAGTAGATTCTAACCGGTTGGTAGATATTAAAATAATTCATATTTTTAATGGAGTTCCTATGTCTAAACTTAGGAAAAATAAAATATTAATGGTTATGAATATAAAACTAGGTTAGAAAATGTTTAAATAATTTACCTTGATGACTACCAAAAGATAATTTTATATCGACTCCAAATCAAAATTCACAGTGTGAGAGGGGTGTATTACGGGGCTTCAATGGCTTCTATCTTGGCCAGTTTAGCGCAGGTTTGAAGCGTAGCAGTGCCATCATGGAACAAAAAGGAGACGGGCCAAGAGGAAATTGCAGTGACAGAGAACACAGAGTTTACCGTGATCAGCACCACAGAGGATAGAAGGGGCATAACAGCACCAAATGGATCGAGCGAAGGAAAACGGAGGCGTAGCTTTGAGTGGGTTTTGGATCTGTGGGCCACTGTAATGCAGGATGGAGCCATTGAAAATCAAAAGAGCTACAGATCTGTGCTGGGTCTGGAACAGCTAAAGGAAATGGAGCAACATGATCAAAAATCAAACTCTGGGTTATCTCTCCCCACAAGAAAAGTATTTTGATCCACCATAAGAAAAGTAAGGGTTTATCCCTCTTGATTTTCCCCAGAACTAGATCAATGGCCAAATCTGGTGCATCTGTGGGTCATATTGACGGAATGGAGCTTCTCTCTACCAGACCTGAGGTATCTGGTCACTGGATTGCCAAAATGAGGGTTCTAAAAAATGGTGATCATGGCAATCAGATCCAACCCTGTAACAGCACACATTGGTTGCAGGCAGTAATTTTTCATCTGCAGTGCTGTAACATCGGCTCGACCTTAGCAAACTAGAGTGCGACACCTAGATCCTGCTTTTGCTAGCGCAGATCTTGAATGGTTTTTTCAAGGACTAGGATTGATCCCTCTCACCACGAAAGGGCACTTTAATCACAAATCTGCCAAGGATCCAATAGATCTAGCACACATCAGACCAAATAGCTCATACCAAACCTAGATCGGGAGGCAAATTCACCAACGACCTCCTTTTGGCCATGGATTGCAGCATGTAGCACAAATTTGGGGTCATCCAATTGCTAAGATACCCCTCTAGCCTGAACTATAGGCCAAATGTGCAGAACAATAATAGAATGGAAAACAAAATGGAGCTAAAAACCTCAGATCTGTCGCTAACCAAATGGATTTGATGCTCAACAAACAAATCGATCTACACCAAACCCAAATCTAGATGCATGCTAACAAAAGATCTCCACTCAGCCCTGGATCATAGCCTCAAATCATAGATTGAAGCTGGCAACAGAGAGACACGATGATTGTGCTGGATCAGGAAAACAACCAAACATTAGAGCCTAAAGCTTCTGCGTTTGATATGCTCGAAGGAAGAAAAAGTACCCTCTTTATCAAATCCATGGGAGGGAACACAATATGCATCAAGATAGGGAAATGGGAGGCAACAAAAACACTCAAACAGAGGATACAAGAAAGGACTCGAACCCCACCCTACAAACAACTCCTACTCTACATGGGGAAAGTATTGTAGGAGGACCGCAAGCTAATAGAATACGATATAGACAATGACTCAACCATCTATCTTAGCACAAGACTCCATGGAGGTTGTTCCAACACAAACTCAAAAGGACCTGCTTCCTTCAAAGATGTAGTAAAAGGGAAGATGGAATCTCAAGCGAAAACATAACAACAAGCTACAACCTCTGGGGCATACATTGTCAGACAGACAACACAAAACCCTTCTTTAACAATCACCATGCCTGAGGTAAATGAAATACATGTTGATTATTTAACTAAAGCAGTGATATGCAGGTTTAATGGTTTTTGGCCCAAACCGGAATCCCTTTGTCAACGGATTTACTCCATATAGACAGAAAACTATGATCTCCATCTCTGTTCAAAAGGATTTTTCATTGTCAAATTCAACACAGTAAAGGACAAGGAATATGCATTGAACAAGGGACCATGGTTCTGGGGTAATGCTGGCCTTTTTATGACATCATGGTTCCCAGATTTTGACCCAACCATGGTGGTTTCCAAAATGCCAATGTGGGTAAAATTATATAACTTATCTCTGCACTTTTGGCACTTCAAAGTATTAGAAGGCGTGATCAACGCCTTGGGGAAATTTTTAAAAGTGCACAATGAGCACCTATCCAAGGATATCTATACTTTTGCCAGGATATTTTTGGAGGTTGATCTTAATCAAGGTTTACCATAACACATTCTCTTACTCCACAATGAAAATCAATGGGCACAACCACTTGATTATGAAAACACTTCCTTTTGATGCTGCATATGTTGCCAAATTGGTAATCTTCAGAGTGTGTGCCCACAAAACAAAAAATATAGGAAAGGAAGATAGCCACCAGAGCTGAAAGGATGGCAGTTTTTAGCAACATGGACAGATGACATAGAAGAGGGAAAGAACTCAAAATCCACCAATATATTCCAAGAAGCAAAATATGGAGGAAATAATCTAGAACTCAGCAAAGAAAGATTTCCACACAATCTACAGAATGATGAAAATCAGATTGAATATGCAATAGATCCAAAGACAACCAACCCTCAGCAGCAATGCGAGAAACACACCCCAGGACAATAAATTGGAGGCAACAAGCGAGCATACTGGACAACAAGTTCAGATTCTGAAAAAGAAATTTTGGTTGCAACAAAGGAAGCACAAATGACTATTGTAACAGCCACGCCCAACAATGAAGGCTAGCAGAAAGTGGGAAAAAAGAAAGGTAGGAAAGCATAGATAGACAGTCAATTATTTTTAAATCCTGTTTTCAGCGAGACAAGTTTTGATACAACATATGCTATTACAGCATTTACAACATGTAATTTTACTCAATATGAATAAAATTATGACTTTTCCAAGGGAGAACTGGGTTAGAAGGTTCCAAAAGTCATGGATCAAGCCAAATCTAATCTTAGCCATTGATTAGAGATTTAATCTCAGTCGTTGAAGCACCAACATGAAAAGTATAAGAGGAGGCTTGAGGGTCAGTTAGAGAATACACTAGAGACATCAGTCATTCGATTTGCTAGAGTTGGGTTGCTAAGCAAAGTCAACTCAGTGATTAGCAATGAGGGGAAGTGAGTAATGGACAGAGAGGTAGAGATAGTACCGAGAGACCAACACAGAGGCAGAGAGCGAGAAGAAACAACCAGAGCATGCCTAGCAGAGCCCATTAGAGACAACACAGAGGCTAGAGGGCCTGCGTTATCCATGTAGAATGCAACAGGAGTGATGTAGAGAGTCCCAAAGGCTGCGTAGTGCCTCAGAGGGTTGATGCTGAGGGTTCTGAGGCTAACACAGAGCATTAGGAAGCTTACACAGTGCTTTAGAATTGCCAAAGAGGGTTTCATGGGACAGGTTTTCTGAATACCTGTTTCCAAATAGAGAGGTATTACTGTCGGTTGTGTTTCTCTATTGAGTGAGACAATGTGGCACACAATTGTACTCAAGGAAATATTACATAATAATAAACCCGTAGACTAGTTGCACTGGTTTTCCCGCATTGGGTTTGTGCGGAGACATTTCCCCAACAATAATGGTGTCATTTGTGTGTTTGTTTTCTTTCATTTGTTGATCTGTAGATGTTGAGACTGTATTGTGTTTATTTTGTAATTTATATTTTTTAAATAACTTGTTCAGAATTAACAAGTAGAAGAAATAAACCAGAAGAATACAGATTAAATTTCTAATCAATAGACTTAGAAATTTCAACACATCATATTGCAACTTTGTTTATTGTCTCTCATATTATGATGTTGTTTGTTGTTTTTGACATTGAGAACAATATTAAAGTTAATGTTCAATATAAATATGTCTTGCCATGGCACCCATTTTGACTAGGTTGATTTTGATGCTCATGTTGCCTATGGTTGACCATCTTAACTAGAGCTAACAATAGTCAACCATTGGTGACATGTGTTAATGTGTAGATTAATGTATAAAATTGCCAAGAAGTGGTCTTTAGCCTAGTGTGAAAGATACACTGTAAGCTTATGCTATGTTATGTAAACATTTTGACTTGGTTGAATTACATAATTATTATTGTTAATTATTGAATTAGTTTAGATTTAATTTAACTCCAATTTAAGTACTAAGAGGGATCATATCTATTAACGTGTAAATCTAAACCTAAAGCTCAATTCAAAAATAAACATGACTATAAAATAAATATAACTATATATGGTGTATAACTAGTAATTGTCCCAAAAGGTACAAAGAGAGGCCAATAGGATTATTAAATTGGAATTGTTGAATTTTTCTAGAAGAATTAATTGGTTTGTGGAAAACCTTGTTTTCTTGAACTGGATCATTGTGCAATTACTTGTCTTTAGATGTTTTGTTTATATCTATATTACAAGGAACACATTGAATGCCTTATTTCTTTTGGGCTATCCTTATTAATATCCTTTCCATGTTTTTTCTTGATCAATTTGATGAAATATTCCATTATCCTTTGGTGAATTCAAAGCTCCAAAGCCAACCAAAAAAGTCAATGGCAAGAAAATACCCAGCTGAAAGATAGATAGTGAAAGGGAATTGATAGTTTTCTAAGTGGTCCAAACTATATATGTTTTTAATATTGTTTTATATTGAATAATTATCTTATGGTATTATGTTGTATTTTTGAGTTCATCAAAAATTTAATTGTGATTTCATGCTCTCATAAATTTTAGAAAAATAGAAAATCAGCCAAAAAAAACTAATTATATATATATATTATATATATAATAAAATTTAAATTCCTATTATAATTTTAAAATATTTAATTATTCAAGTTATTAATTATATGAGAATGTATGATATATTATTATTAATAATTTTTATGATGATAAACATTTGGTGTTAAAAATTAACAACTTGAAAAATATTTATCAAAAAAACATTATAAAAAAATATATTATTATATTATTATTATAAATATTTACTAAATAAACTAATATTTAATAAATATATATTAATATTAAAATAATATACGTATCAATATGATATTCAAATACTTAACTACAAACTTAATAATTAAGGCTGGGTCTAATGAGTAATTGTGTGAATGGTCAAAAGTGATTGGCCAAAAGAAAATTCAAAAAAGTGTAGTGTTTGAATCATGTTTTTGATGGTGAAAATAGATTCAACGCCATCAAAAACTTCCAAAGCACCTAAAACCTTGAAGTTTGAAACATGTAATCTAAATTTACGAAAATCCTTAAAAACATTACAAAATTTTATCAAAAGGTTATCAAAATTTCTATCATTTTTAAGACAAATTTACAGTAAGTGAATATCAATAGATATCTGTCGCTCCGTGCTTGAACGGTTCAATTCGAGCAAGATGTGTGACGCTTTAGTCCGAAAAATATTATGCTTTATCTGTTATTATCTTGCACCGGAAAAAATGACCCCTCCGATTTGCTTGTCGAGATGAGTTCATCTAGCCTCCCGGTGTCAACTCAGTTTTCAATGACGGGGGTGTTAATCTTAAATTAGATATCTTAATAATCAGAAAAATCCATTAAGTTATCATGCGTGATAGAAGATTAGAAAAGAAAATAATGATGTAATATATTTTTATCATAGTTAATTAGGGTTATTTTGTGGGTTTTCTTTAAGGATAGATATAAATTAAAATCTAAAATAATTTATTTAATAAGTAATTAATTAATTTATATATATAATTGAAATTGAAATTGGATTATTTAGTTGATGTCTATTTATGTATAGTAGTTTAATTAAAATATAGACTATATATTAAATAATAATTGAATATTAATATATACTTTATATATATATATATAAATTGAAATGTTTTATTTAGTTTGATATCTAGTGATTTTTATCAAAAAAACTGTTTAACTCATTATGGATCAAAAAACTTTAATAAAAAAATGTTTTATTTAATTTGATATCTAGTGTTTACCTGTATATAAGTATATCTCTATTTTCGAATGATAGTATTTTATGTACTGCTTTCAACCTTAATACTCCTTTATTACAAGATGCTTAGAAACCACAATTCCATAATTCTGGCAGTTAAACCCAAGTAAATTCATCAAATCCCAGCAAAAATCACAGGACCAATACCATTAAGCTGGACATTTATGTCCTTTTAGAAGTCCATGTCATGCATTTCACCTCTGCCACCTCTACTTTCTTTAAAGGCCTCTCTAATCCAAAGAAGTAGAATGTAGGGTGACCCCGGAATCCAATTGCAGTGCCCATGGAGAACAGTTATAGTGGAACGTTGTAGCAGCCCTTGACTAATCCAGCAGCTACCACAACTCATGGCACATCGAGGAGCACCTCGTACTGCAATGGGTTCTATATATCATAATGTGGGTGCTGTTGATTTTGTGGATTGGCTTCATAGTTTTGTTTCCTACCACTTTCTTCCGTCAATTCTTGAACAAATTGTTCACCATAACCGGCAGCTCATTCATGGGATACTCAGGTAGCATCCATCTTCTATGATTTTGAATATTATAGTCAAGAGAATATTTAACTAAATATAATCACAAGTTTTAGCTGTGTAGTCTGTATAGTCCAAGTGCCCAATCTAATCATGTATCTATTTTTCAGAGCACTGAATCTATTTATGCATTTAAATGTATTCAAAAATACATTTTAAATAACTAAAAATCATAAGTTAACAGGGATTTAATGAAATCACAAGTTTTAGCTCTGTAATTTGCATAGTACAAGTGCCCAATCTATTTATGCATCTATTTTTCAGACCAGTGAATTTATTTATACATTTAAATACATTCAAAAATATATTTTGAAAAACTAAAAATCACAATTTAACTAGAAATTATATTAAGAAATTCCAACCAAAATACCATAACTGACAAAGTTCAATAAATTTTCTTTGGTTCAGTAATGGCACTACAGCGCAAAGCTAAAATCAAAATCGAATTTTCAACTTTGCTTAGAACTATTGCTTTTAGGGTATTGAAACAATTAAGGTTCTATATTTAGTCTGGTTTTCCAGCGGTAGACTTATATTATGAAATTCCAACCAAAATACCAAAACTGACAAAGTTCAATAAATTTTCTTTTGTTCACTAACGGCACTACAGCCCAACGTTAAAATCAAAATCAAATTTTTAACTTTTCTCAGAACTATTGCTTTTAGGGTATTGAAACCGTTAAAGTTCTGTATTTAGTCTGGTTTTCCAGCGGTAGACCTGAACTGACTTCTAAAGCCATAAATGTATGGTTCAGATTTAAAGAAATTAAAAATATTTATTTATCCAAAAAAGCCAAAAATACAACAATCAGACAGCGCCACAAACTTGTCAGACATCGATAAATATTTGTTAAAATTTTAAATGTTTTTTAATCATATTGTTAAATTCGAATTATATCAGTACTTTTTGGCACCTGCTCCTATACTGAATTTAGTTAATTAAGTTTAATTGGCCCATATCTTCATATATTTTAGTATTTATTTTGAAATTCAGAGGGGAGGTCCAGTCTTTATATTCTCTTGCTTCTTCTACAGTCTATGAATGTTAAAAAACTTTTGATGGAAACAATTGTTCTCGCATAGTCTTTCAGTTATACAAAACATATTTTATTTCAATAACAAAGCAGAATTTTTCAAGTCCATTCAAATGGGGCTTTATACGGAGGAACCTTCACCAAAATATTCTAGGCCAAGCAATTTAGACGTGAAGAGATCCATATGCTGGAAATAGAATTGCCCTAGCTGCATGCAAAACTCTATGACCACCAAGCATATACTCAGTTTCTCCTATTTTAAACTCCTATACTGATAAATTGATTAATAAAATCTAGCAGCACATATTATCCATAAATAAGAGATGACTGCTTGATATTCTAGTGTAATTAAGGCCACCATGCATATACACTGTTGAAGGAGTCCATAAATTCTTGGACCTCCGGTCGATATAAAAGATAAATATTGACAAATACATTGCCATAGTGCCCAACCGAGAACTCAATTATTGGTGTTCACGGTTGATCATTGACAAATGATTAAATATGTTTTGTCTTGAATTTAGTAATAATCAGGTCTCAGTAATATCAAATTATCTGAAAACTTACACATTGCTTAACAGTTCAGCAAAACGAAGATGCGACAGAATGTTTCTGATCCAATCCTTCGTTGGAAATTGCGTCGGCCCACGAAGTAGTTGTCGGCAAAGGCGATCAGCAAAGTGACGCAGAAGAACTCTATGTAGTAAGACTGAGGGCGAAGGCCTGTGGGATCAGAGTTTTTGCATAACAGGCCAGGTTCAATGCACAGCAAAACTTGGAGATGAAAAAAAAGACAGCTCAATTGATATTTGGAAAAAGCAGTGAAAGTGTTTCACTTGATTGAACGGAGTAAACTAAAAGTGTTGAAGATTGTTAAAAGTAAGGTAAATATGTGCATTACACCGTAGCGTTGAAGGGTCATTCGTGAATGTACAAGCCTTTGTAACCGATTTATGGGGCTGTTGACAATTTTGTAGCTCTTCTAGTTATTCATGGGACCCATTAATGAAAGGAAAGCTTTGCAAATTTAAAACAAATCCATTATCGATGGCATGGCTTATCTGGACGTATCTACTATTTAGGATGCAATATCTAATTAATTAGATGGGAAAAAGAAATAGCAAATCACAATGTGCACTAAATACATCCATCCATTTCCGTTTTTCCAAATTCTAGGCGAGACAGTGGGGTGCGGGGATACTCGTGATTGAGAACTTTTCGAAACGAGTCATGGAACTCACTACTAGTCGGCCACATTGTTGGCGGCTTTCGGTCAGTTCCCAACAACAAAATGCCACATGCATGTCACTTCTCATGCCATCACCAACTACTATAAATACCGCCTCGTCAACTGCAGATGAGAGCAAAGAGCTTTCAAACAAGGAGCTTTCATTTTGTGCGATAATATTGAAGAAATAAGCTTTGTCTTGCGAGAGAATTGAAGATGGTGTCAGGGACTGACACAACGGGAGATGTGCTTCAAGTGGACGCAAAGAGGTTGTGGAATGCCACAGTGAAAGATAGCCACAACTTCTTCCCAAAGGTTTTGCCCGAAATTTTCACTTCTGTCACCCTTCTTGAAGGAGATGGAGGCGTGGGCACCATCAAGCAGCTCAACGTCGACCCTGGTATAACTCCCATAAAATCTCTCTTGATCACATATCATCGTTAATTAACATCATTATGCTACCCCTTCTAATTATCTGCCCAACCGAATTAAAGATACAGATGGGGTTGAATACCTTTTTATTATTTGATACTTGCAAGGTTTTACGCTTTCGTGTCACAGGTAGGAGGGGTTTCAGCTTCATCAAGGAGCGAGTGGATGAAGTTAGCGAGCACAATTTGGTGTATAAGTATACAATCATTGAAGGAGGAGCGCTCGGGACGAAACTGAGCGCTGCGAACTTTGTGGTCAAATTCGTTCCCAGGAATGAAGGGGGAAGCGTAGCGAGCTGGACCATTAACTACGAAACTCTTCCTAGTGTTGAAGCTTACGATGACACAATAAAAGCGGTAAAGGAAAGCAGCAGTGCCCTGATAAAGAAGGTGGAGCAGTATCTCCTCGCCAATCCCGACTTATACACCTAAATATATTTGTTTGCAAATATATCTACCTATGCATAAATAGACTAGAGCCGCACGTTCATGAGAACGAAACGGCTTACACTGCAAAATAAGGATGAGTGACGATATAACTTCCTCTCGTCCTCATCGTCGTTTATGGGCTGTACGATGCCTTTGTGTTGAATTTGTAATTTCAACAGCGCGCGCGGGCAAAATATTTAATGCACCTCAATACCACCCAGCAAAACCACGAGCCACGTGGAGGCATATCGCAATGGGTGTGGTAAAAAGGGGTTTTTGTCAGACGGCCTCCGAACAACCTAACCAGCTGACACGCGTCGGGTGTACGAACCCAAAAC
>APFE030482380.1:0-21849 GCA_000404065.3 Pinus taeda
GATAAAACGTCCCTAAAGGGACTCAAAATGGATGCCCTAGGTAACAATTTCAAACATTTACCTACTTCAAGAGATAATGGAGTTTCATGGAGAATTCAAAGATATTCATCCACTAGGAACATTCATTACATGCCATACATTGGATAATATATGCAATGCTCTACTAGAAAGCTTTTCAAATTTAATTTTCAACAATTAGGGCACAATTTTAGCATATTCTAGAGCACCACCATACATTAAACAAATTCAAGAGAAAAATCCCATCAACATGAGGCACTTACAAAATGACATGCAATATATCCATCCAAAAATCCAAGTAGCATCTCCAAAAAAGAAGTGTGAATCATCTCCACACATCGAAATGCATCCAAAGAGTCTCCAATATCCAAAGAAACAAGTGCAAGTTCTTTACAAGAGAACAAATCAAAGTGTGATGATGATTCAATACAAATGAAGTTGAGTTTTATTTATATGAGACCTAGTAGGTCAAATTAGTAGCCTAAGAGTGCCCTAACATTATTAAATTAAGCAAGATACATGCCTTGGTCACATACCAACCAAGTAGCTTTTACAAAATATGAATTAGCCAACCATATGCTAGCCAAAATGATGATGTCATGCTAATGTAGGGCCATTGGAAGGCCACATTGAGTACTCTTGGTGCCAAAATGAGTGAGATGGCTCCATAAATCTCGAACAAGGGGATGACCTCTCAATCTCCATGTAGGTCATCATGTGGGACCCCAACTTGTGTTTGGGATGCAAAAGTTGGTCTCATGGGTCTCCTGATGATGGAAGAACCTGTAATGGTCCAATATTGCAGGCTCTAATGATGGAGCTTGCCCTCCCATGTCTCAAGGGATGAGACAAACCTCCTCTGGGCCTTGGATTAGTTGTTGCATAATGCTAAGCCGGTCAGGGCACACTGACCCAATTGCATCATCTCGTGAACAGTGGGAAAATGAGTAGATTGTTGAGGACGCTGAAGGTGCCCATGGCATTAAATGATGCTATGCACACGATGGGAGTCCCATGGCTCTCAACGCTTCCCCTTGGGGTGTTAATATGATCCTTTGGTGCACATGGGCCCTAGTTAAGTTTCCCAGGCCATGATGAAACCATCTACCAATTACATATAATGTCCAGTGCTGCATTCACACCATCAGGTACAATAATTCATTAGCGCATCTAAGTGCACCAAGCATGTTAATCAAGGGCACATTGGGACTTCATATTGGGGTTCCCTTCCAAATTTGGGGATTTAATCTCGTAATAGTGTTACCTCCCTGGGTAGAAGTGGTTAATAAACAACCCTATTAGGTGTTCCTAGCCCCTAAGGGGAAACACAAGTACCTGGTATACCCTTCAAGTGATAGGTGGCATATGAATGATGATAAAATGGAAGGGATTACAGGGATCTCCAGGCCAAATGCCATGCGTACAAGGATAGCAATAATGAAGGATGTCCACATATTGGGTCTATAGATGTAGAAGGGAGCAACTCTGGATACATGAGTTACCCCAACGTTTGCTTTTCCACCCCTCTTTATTTGTTTGTTGCCTTTTCTTAATTTTTCTTTGTATCACTGCTCGGGCTCCAGGAAATTAGAGCATGTTGTGAATGATATAAAGTAGTTTTTGCCCCCTTAAGGTGAGTCAGTTTATTGTTCACCAGGGGGTGGGACGTGCATGGGTTCCTTAATGATGTGGGGGCACTCATGGGGCCCTAGGAACTGGAGTGGTGGCCATGATTAACGGTAGAGCTCATGTTTGACTTTTGCCCATGTGCTATATTAAATGTCTTGGCCATCTTTTGCATTTTATAATATTCTTTTCTTCTGCGTTTTGCTTGTGGGCAACATTTCTAGGCCCGACCCAGTTATGTGGACAAGGGGAGGGGGAGCGTCAGTGCCTTGTAGACTCGAGAAGGAAAATGATGAAATATGGCTTGTAATGTGCAAAAGGGAATGAAAAATGTGGAACGAGAAAATGGGATCACACAACCAAAATCGAGGTTTCCCACAAGTCAATAGGGGAGATCCCACGGGACTAGGATTGAGGATTAACCCCCCATTTAAAGTGAGGGAACAAAACCACAATCAAAGCCCTTCTTTCTTCCAAGACACCCAATAATCCATGCCCAAGAAAAACAAGCATAAGCACTCGATTACACAATGAAAAACATCACTTTTGGGTTGGATTGCCCACCATCTAACATATGCTCTCAACAAATGGGCGAGGGGACATATGACCGATGCAAGGAGCGGAGATCAAATGGCACAATGTATCAGCTAAACTGGTGGCTGTCAGGGGTTGTTGGCTACCAGCAAAAGAGATAACTAGGAGAAAATTTCTCCTATGGGGTCACCCACTTTTGATCGCTAACAAGGTTAATCAAATGTCAAGTTTAGGCGATACGTCAACGTATCTTTTGTCAATGTACTTTTCCAAATATCGAAATGGAAAAATTTGACCTTTCCTCTTTCGCACAAATTGCAAAGGGAAAACTATTTGAATGGGTGGAAGGCCAACCTTCTAACTCGACTTGTCTTGAGCAAGAACGAGCAGCCATACTTTCTTCTCTCCATCATTCTTCCCTCTCCTCTAGCACCTATTATTTTGTTTGGACATCATGGTATTCAAGTTCTATGATAGTCATGTTGGTGCAGCCAAACTTTTGGCTCTCGCGGAATAAAATTCAGTTTTTATCTGCTTACTTTGGTTTGCTTGATTCAATGTTATATTGTGCAGATTAGTAAAAGTTTTATGCTATTTATTTGGTCAATTATCCACTTAGATACATTTTCTTCTTTTCCGTACATAGGCCTGATTTGCAAAGGACTATTCCACACTAAACCTAAGGATTTTCAATCACTTGTTTGGCCAGTAACTTGCTTGTCAAACAGCTTTTGTCTTGTTGTTTTTTAAGTGTTTTATTACATATATGTAGTCTAGACAACGAGTACAAAGACTAGGGGGACCTCCTGAGGTTGACAAGCACCATCCCAAACGAAGAGGGAGATTCGCTAGTGATATATGGCCCTAGACTCTACCTACATAAGGACATACAAGAAATAAATGAGAAACTGACTTTGCTTCAGATTTGCACAACATATAGTCATTGGGCCCAATCTAACCCCTCTTCATTTTGTTATCCCAAGTGAGCATTTTGTTATTGAGGGCTAACCATAGATGGACTTTGCGTCTTAAAGGGCCTGGAAGACTCCAGAGGGTGCCCCACCACCATTTCTTCTCTTGGGGAGCTTGAGTCATAAAAATCCTGGTACCCTTGTTTGGCTATATATTCTCTCATTGCCGAGTTTTTAGACCATCAGAGGATATCCTCATCCTCTTCATTAAGGTGAATGAAATTAGTATAGAGCAAGTTGACAAATTGTTCCCATTCGTCAATAATTACAATAATTACAAACTGAAGGCTCTAAATAGCCAGATTTATCAGTATGCCACAGAAATATTTTCAAAATTTTAAGTTTAATATGAGGTGCTTCAGAAAACCCTTCATTCATTCACAAGAAAAATTCAAATGATAAGCCTGGGATCAACACTAGTTGGGCTCTTCAGAAAATGCCATTTTCGGGAGTTGGCTGGTTCAACCGAGAACTTCCCCAAATGCCCGATGATCTCGAAATCAAGATTTTCTTGGACAACTTACTTCAACCATTAAGAAAGAGGGAGAAAACAATACTAAAATCCAAATCTAATGGAGATACCTGCCATCATATTCAGAAATTTAACTACCATTCAAACCTTAGTGACTAAACAAGATACCTGTGTTTAAAATCACTCTTCATCAAGCTATCATCAATGGCTGAAATTAAATTTATGCACAGAAATAAAACATCTTACAACATTTTCATAAGAGTAACACCAACAAGATTTCAACCCCAAAATCTTTCTTTATTGCACCAAAAAAACGATTACAAGAGCTTTCTTTAACACAAGACTCACAGATCGAATGATCTCAAATGACCCCTGACACCCTATTTAAATAAAAAATTCCCAACGGCTAGTTCGAGTGATCCATATCAAAGTGATCTCAACCGTCGATGAGGATCAAAATCTCTTTTAATCTCATCCATCAAAAATTTTAAATGTTGAAGAAATTTCACATTTTAATATAAAAATTTAAAACTTTGCATTTATTTCCTCAAAACTTTGACTTATTATTATTTTATTATTTTATTTCATTTTTTTTATTTTTTTTAAGGGACCCTCGAACTTAGCCTTTGGAAAAATCACCTAGGACCTAGGACTTATGAGGGGATAAAACATTTTCTAACCCTCAAGACACTTTACATCATGATTTTTACATTTTTACATCTCAAGGGGGGAAAACCCATTTGACATAGACCCTCATAGACTACCCAGTTCTGCGACACAAATATAATCTAGCAAATCAAGCAATAGGTAATAACCTAACCAAATAGTTAGGATTATTTCCAAATCACTTTTACATAGACTTGACCTAGCACACTAGGACTCCCCTAAGATTCTAATGACAAAGTCCATTCCGGCTTTGGGGTTAAGCTGAAGAAAAACTCTGCTGATCATGGATCGTTGAGACAAAAAACCTTCCGAAACATAGATCATCACTAGAAGATTAGGTTTACCTAGGTAATTACATGACACAGATCTGCTAAGATTATTTATGATTTACACATGCAGACTGGGTTTACAAAATAACATGATCAGGCTGATGATGACAGTCGAATGGCACAGACATATCGATCAAGCGCTATCCCTTTTGCAAAAAAAGGGGGTGTACTGCTATGGGTAGTTGACACGTAGTGGTCTGAAAGGCACTTCATTGCGGGCCCCTTGGACGAGCAGATGGTCCAAGGGCCCGAGAGAGTTTTTTTTTCCATCTAGACTTAATGTCTTGAGAAGCTTGAAGTTGAGCTTTTTTGAGGTTTTTTTCCGCCCTCTAGTCAAAGAGAGAGAGGAATCTAGGCTTAACCCCCACAACGAGGTAATAGCTTTGGACTCAACCGATTTCAACCTTAGATTATTGCCCTGATGGGGTTTCTGACCAAGAGGCAATTTTTCTTAGGGCTTAGGAGAAGAGTTGGCAAGAGATTTAGCCTCAACACCGGGAGAAAACAGGGGAGGGGGAATAGGCTAGGGAGGGCCCACCTTTGAGGAGGGTGAAACCGAGCTGCCAACCACTTTTTCATTTAGAGAATCACCATGAAGAAAAGAAGGACCTTTGTTAAGGGATGAGGTATTTCCGTCTTCTAGAGATGATGCGTCAAGGAGAGGTTGTTCCCCCAGGGATCCCAAAACTGGGTCTGTCATGTCCGTTGAGTTGGAGGGAGCTTCTTTTGTCTGCTTCGTTTACTTTTTCCTTTATCTTTTCCACATGCACCCCGCTTCCTTCTTATGACAGCCAACCAATAGGTGACCCACCTTATGGCATTTGAAACATCGAAAAGGGATCCGCCAATAATCAAGCTTTTGCACCCACGTTCCGCCACCTTTTTCTAGTGTTAATTTAGTAAGCAACCCATCCCTGGTGTCCACTTCAACCTAGGAGCTGCAACCATGCCCACCTACAGTCCACTTTGGAATCCCAGTCTCATTCTAGTCTTGTGAATTTTCCAATTTTGTTTCCTATCACCTACAAGGTGGATTCCTTCCAAAATCTTAGCGAAAGGCCTAGCAAAATTGCCCATAACTTTTGTAGGTTGTGAGCCTCCCACTCTACATCAAAATTTACTGACCAACATTGGAGTACTAAGCCTGAGAACCCCCACAACCATTGTTTCTCCGTAATTTTCTCCATGTTGGGTTGTGAGTTCATTAGTAAACAAAACCATCCATGCACCAGTAGATAAAAGGAGGGCCTATAACCCAGCGCCGACTCCCAATTCTCTTTTATCAACTTCTTGGTCGCTGCAATGGACAGCTACTTACCAAAGCACCTACCTACTACAACTTTTTGCAGGAAGAATGGCACCTCATCCAATTCTATTTTGTTGCCTACCATCAATTTTTCTACTTGATTTTTTTCAGTGAATACCTTTGGGGCCACGGCGTTTTGCAATCCCTTATGAAGAGGAGGAGGGAGGTGGATTGGTAGCTTGATTGGATTTTTCCACCGTGGAATTACTTCGAGAGAATTCATTGCCAGAGGTGTGTTGTTCAGTACATTCGGATGGTCATTCCTCCATCTAAGTACTTGTTGTCACCATCAGTACTTTGGAGTGCTTTCAAAAATACTCGGAGGAGCTTCACCATATTTTCCCTATGTTAGGGCTCAATTCATAATCCACTTCATATTCTTCCATCTCGTCTTCCAACTGGTTCATAATCTACCAAGTCTGACTCCATTTACTTCGCCAATTTTGAAAAATGCCCAAAATACTAACAAACAACACCTGCCATCAATAACGCTGTTGAAATGGGTAAAAAACTATCAAGAAAACCTCAACTTCGACACAGGATAGATAGGAAATCCAACAAAGGAAAGAGATACAAGCTCGATCCTGCAGTGCGACAGACACCAAAAATCCCAAGTATCAAGCCGCCTTATCATATATATATCATTGACAATGCCTTTTAAAAGAAGGTCCTGAGGTGCCTTGATGCCTTTCCATGAAGGGTTATGTCCTTTAATTATTAGTACTTATTATGTCTTGTCTTAATATTACTTTCATTGTAAAATTGTTTATTTATTTAATGCTTTTAATTCTATTATTTACATATATAATATAACAAGTGAAATTGAAACTAGGTCATCAATTAGCTTTGGAAATATTTCTACCTTTGCCATGTACTATGTTGTGTGCCTTGATGTTGATCATTCTTCACCCATTTATGCTTATGCCTATATCCACTTCCTGGTCACTGCAATGGATGATGACTTACCAAAGAACCTACCTACTACAGCTTTTTGCAAGAAGAATGGCACCTGATCCAATTCTATTACGTCGCCTAACACCAATTTTCTACTTGATTTTCTCAATGAATACCTTTGGGGCCACGGCCTTTTGCAATACCCTATGGAAAGGAGGGAGGTGGATGAGCAACTTGATTGGATTTTTCTGTTGCTGAATTACTTAAGAGAATTCATTGCCAGAGGTGTGTTTTCAGTGCATTCGCATGGCCATTCCTCCATCTAAGTACCTATTGTCACCATCAGTACTTTGGAGTGCTTTTGAAAAGACTCGGAGGAGCTTCACCATATTTGCCCTGTGTTAGGGCTCAAATTGTAAGCCACTTCGTATTCTTCCATTTGGTTCATAATCTACCAAGTTCGACTCCATTTACTTCATTGGTTTTGAAAAATGCCCAAATTACTAACAACCAACACCTGCCACCAATGAAAATCCGTTTTTTGCAAGAGGGTTTGAAGCAGAGCACAAGGGCATATTGCCAAGAACGGTGGTCTCGGGCAAGTGTAACCCCAACAAGAAGACGCAGCAGAACGGCACATTGTTTTCTTGGGCAGCTAGCTCCCAGATGGATGAACAGCTACTTGACTACACTTCTGACTACCTTGCTGCTGAGGATATTTGGGTCAATTTCTCTCGACCGGCTCCAGCATTGACTACGTCGGCGATAGCCAGTTTACCGATCACAGGGGTTGAGGCAGTTATAACTCAAATGGAAGATATGGCGGTCTCTCCGCAGACCCTAGAATCGACTCCGCCCCCGACAGCTATGGAAGGAATATTCATCCCGGAAGAAGGCCCGAAGTTACCCTTCCTACCCATTCCTTCCCCATCGGACCTGAACATATGGTCGCAGGCCTTCCTGGCAACAACAATTACCCAAGGTGGTGCGAGTGTTTCAGGAGAAGGACCGAATAACTTGGGTCAAACAGCACAGGGATTGCTGCCTGAACAAGTAGGAATCCTCGGGATTGCCCCCTTCTATATAGCGTTCCAACCAGTCGGCTCAGCCCCTCCTTCAGGCTGCTTCATTGGCATTCCCGGAATGGACCACGCTTCGGAAGGAAATCGTTCTGATTTAGAAGACATTGGCCTTGAGAAAGGAGAGCAAGCAGCTAAAGCGCGGCCAAAACATCCAAAAAAATCAAGGAATTCAAAAATCAGAGAAAAGGACAGGTGGTTAATCTTTGGAGAAGGAATCTCTATGGCTCAAGCAGCCCTCACAGAGAGCACGGTGTTAGTTGGAAGGGTGAGAGGCCGAAATTACTCCCCGATAGGCCTTCGGAAGTGGACAGCAGAAATTTGGGGGAATCTCCTCATACAGCTCCTAGGTATCCTCTCACTTTCCAGGGGCTGGTTTGCTCTAATTTTCGCTCATCCAGACCAGGTAGACTAGGTCTTCACGCGGTATTGGCACATCAAGATGACACCAGTGCTATTGAAGCGATGGTTGCCAATGTTTGACCCAGAAAAGGAAAATCATGGAGCGGGGCCAATCTGGGTCCGATTGCCTGCTCTCCCGTTACAATTTTGGGGGGAAGAAATCTTCAAGGTAATAGGAGATGATTTGGGTATCTATCTAGATCATGATAGAACCTACCAAGACACAGGATGCCTAGCATTGGCACGTATTCTAGTGCATCTATATACCAGAAAAGGTCTGGTAGAGAGCTACCTGCTTCAGATGGGCAACATCACTCGGAGGCAAATTCTAGATTACAAAGGCATTCCCTTTCGTTGCCGCAAATGTCACAAAGTGGGACATTTATATAAAGACTGTCCAAGAATTTCAGGGCAGAATCAAATCCCGGCCAAAGTGTTGGTCTCAGCCTCCACTCAAACTCTGGATTCAAATTTCGATTCTCAATTGGACCTCCAAGAAAGTACTCCGCCCTCTAGACTGACTCCGCAGCAGGCCGTAGCTCACCATTTCACAAGGGCATCGGATCGACCCCCTAAAAAATCCAGATCCTGGGACACGGCTTTTGCGGGTACTCCCTTCTCCACTCTTCCTCTTTTTTCTTTATCATCTTCTTTGAACTGTGTCATCTCTCAAGCTGAAGTTAAGAAGTTATGTTCATCGGTTTGTCCTATTCCCGTTGTGCCTCCCTCACTGTCCTCCCCCATTCCCCAATCCTCTGTGGATAGGACCACCTGCCTGCTCGATGATCACCCACTATCAAGTGGGCCTCACCGATATTTCCTCAGATCCCTACCTGCTGCTCCTCTTTGGTCTTAGGCCTGGACCTTGACCCCCCTCCTTCAATTACTCTCAAGCCTCCTAGAGGTCGTCAATCAAAAATTTCTAAGGCTATTAAAAGGGCTAGTGCTGAAGTGGCCTCCAGGGTCCAATCCCCAATCGACTGGGTTCTTAGAGCAAAGAGCAACCCACACTCCTCTCCCCCGTGATCTGTCTTTCCTTTAATTGTAGGGGTCTAGCCAACCCTGACAAAAAGCTGGCTCTCAAGAGGCTCTGTCTATCTGAAAGTTGGATGCTATTTCCTTCAAGAAACTTTGGGGGAAGGTCACCAGATAAATAAGCTTCTCTTAAGTTTTCTCCCAACCTGGGATTTTCATTTTTTGGATGTGAAGAGTCGCTCTGGTGGCTATGCCTTGGGCTTTAACACTCGTTCTACAAAAATCCTCAACATTTGGGGAGGAGAAGGTTTTCTTGGTCCAGATATCTGGTCTATGGAGTTTGACAGACCATTTAAGATCATCAACATCTATGGCCCTTGCCAGAACAGAGAATTCTTCTGGAACAGAACCATGGAGGCTAATTTTATGAATCAAGATAATATCATTATTGGTGGAGATTTAAATTTCTCCCTCAGATCAGCGGAATCCTGGGGTTTCAGGGGTCAAAGTGATCATCTCACAGCATTTTTTGAAAACTTGTTGGATGCTCACTAATTTCTAAATATTGACCCTGTTAAACTCAAGCCAAATTGGAGGAATCACAGATTCGGGGTAGATGCCCTTGCTAGAAGATTGGACCGATTCTTGATAAAAGCCCCTCTTATGGCAAGTTTAATTCTCTTTCGTCAATGGGTGGGGAGTGGTGGGATCTCTGATCACTCTCCTATATTTCTAGAGCTCAAAGGTAATCTTTCTAAACCCTCTTCACCTTTTAAATTTAACTCCTCCTGGTTGCTGGAGCCGAGTTTCAGGAATTTGGTCTCGGCCACTTGGATCCATTGCTCCCAGAATGAAAGCTCCTCCCCAGGGGAGCTCTTTGCAAAAAATCTAGCAGTTCTAAAAGGCAAAACAGTAACCTGGGCCAGATTAAAACAAAGAAAAGAAGATGAAGATCTTCAAAGAATTGAAAAGGCTCTACTAGCCTTCGAAGAATCAACTCCCACAGGATCGAGCTCGGCAAAACAAAAGTTGCAACTGATTCAACTGGAAACTGACAGAATAAAGCTTCTTCGCTTAAAAGAAGAAACCTGGAGGCTCAAGAGCAGAGCAATCTGGCTCAAAGCAGGTGATGAAAATTCAAAGTTCTTTCAACAATATGCAAGGGGTCGGAAAGCCATTAACTCAATCTGGGAATTACAAGACTAGAAAGGAAGGAAAGCGGGCAATTTTGAACAACTAGCTAACGTGGGGATTAGACATTACTCTAATATCTACAAGCCCCCATTGGAATAACCCTTCCAAGCATCATTCGCACTGCTAAAGCTCTGCCCAGATTCATCGAGCCGGAGGAAATTGAAGAACTAAACTCTCAAGTTACTAGAGAAGAGCTTGAAGTTGTGCTGAAGTGCTTTCATAAGGATAAGAGCCCGGGTCCTGATGGGTGGCCAGTTGAATTCTTCAGTTCCTTTTTAGATTTAATTGGAGATGATCTCATCCAGACCATTGAAGAAAGTCGAAATTCTAGCAGAATTTTGGAGGCCTTCAACTCGACTTTCCTGGCCCTTATACCCAAATCTGATAACCCTTCCTCTTTTGAAGATTACAAACCCATATCCCTCTGCAATAGCATTTACAAAATCATATCCAAAACAATAGCCCTCCGTATTAAACCCTTTCTCTCCGGAATGATATCCAAGGAACAATTTCCCTTTCTCAACCATTGCCAAATCCATGAAGCAATTAGTACTGCTCAAGAAGCTCTTCACTTGATTAAGAAGCTCCATAAAAAGTTTGTCATCCTAAAAATTGATCATTCCAAAGCCTTTGATCGTACCTGTTGGTCCTACCTCAGGATAACTCTCACTCACATTGGCTTCCCCTTTGCTTTCATCAATTGGATCATGGGTTGTCTTACTTCAGTCTCCTTTAGTATTCTCATCAATGGAGCGGCTTCGGCTTTCTTTCATGCGGAACGAGGCCTTAGGCAGGGATGTCCTCTCTCCTCGCTACTCTTTCTCCTAATCTTGGAAGGCTTCAGCAGACTGATAACAAAACGCAGAGAGGAAGGCTCTTTGGCTGGAGTCAGGCTCTCAAATATGTCCTCTATAACCCATCTTTTATTTGTTGACGATGTTCTGATTTTTTTAAATGGATCATTTCAAGACTCGTATGCTTTCAAGGCTATTCTAGATCTTTTTTGTATAGCTACAAGCATGCAGGGAAATATTGCAAAATCAACTATTATCATATTTTCCTGCCCGCTGAATGAAGCAAGATTAGCTAACCAATTTTTTGAATATGAGCGTCAAGATCTGGATGATGGTCTTAAATATTTGGGTTTCAGATTAAAACCAAATGGTTATCGCATAGCAGTTTGGACTTGGCTTATAGCCAAGATTGAAAGCAGAATCAATATTTGGCAATAGAGACAGCTTTCTAGAGCAGGTAGGTTAACTCTCCTCAAGTCGGTCCTACAAGCTATTCCAGTTTACTGGATGTCACTGGCCTGGATTCCCAAAGGCATTTTAAAAAGAATTCAACAATTATGTTGTCGCTTCCTTTGGCGCGGACAAATTCCAGGGAGAACCTTGCTTGGGTCCATTGGGACAGCATTGAGAAACCCAAAAAACTGGGGCGTTGGGGCATAAAAAATTTGCATTTATTCGCTGAGGCTTTGGCTGCAAAACTGGGCTAGCAACTTATTAATTCCAGAAGTCTTTGGCAGGAAATCACTTATCATAAGTACATATATCCGCTCTCAATTCTAGAATGGATCCGTAGACCTTCAGTTCCTACGGTTGGATCCTCCATAATTTGGAAAGCATTATCTCAGTCTATCTCTCTGATCAAGCATGGTCTGGCTTGGAAAGTTGGCAATGGAGTTCAAGTGAGGATTGGTTTGGACGCGTGGAGTGGATGTGGGAATGACCATATTCCCCCCTATCCTCTTTGCAATTTCCTTCAAGACTCAGGCATCACCCACTTATCACATACAGCAGATGATATTCAAGACAGGTGGCAAAACCAGACCTAGAAGGACCACATAACACTCAACATTTTGACAGTTTGGGTCGATGATTGGCAGAGATTCATAGGCTCATTAGAGGAGGCCAATGTGCGTATAAACGACAATCAAGATGTCCTTATCTGGGCATTGGATCCCCAAGGCAAATACTCCCCCAAATCAGGTTATGCTTATACAATGGCAGTGAGACACACATGTGATTTCTCTTGGTGGTGAAGTCATATCTGGAAATCAAAGGCCCCTCCCAAATCTAGGCTTTTCATGTGGTGCATTTTAACAGACAAGGTTCCCACTGAACTAACGCTGAGGCGTCGTGCAAACTGCGAGCCTTTTAGATGTTGTCTGTGTAGAATGCAGGAGGAAGATACTTCTCATCTCTTCTTTACTTGTTCTGTCTCAAAAGCCTTCTGGCAAAGGATCCTCACTTTAGTAAATCTACATATTGATTGGTCGGGACTCGGGACAAGATATTGAAGAGGCTTAGCAAAGATGGTGGATAAAAGCCAACTCTCAGAAAACTAGATGCCTTCCACTGCTAATTTGCTCGAGAATCTGGCTTAACAGGAACAAATCCATTTTCAAGAATGCCAAAATAGATTGGGACTCCTCCAGTATTTCGTTGTTGGCTTTATACAATTCGCTCCCGGAGGACCAGGACATCTGATTCCCTAAGATCATTACCTAGGAATCCATAGACATAAACTCCCCCTGGGGTTTTTTTGACGGCTCAGCACAAGCTGAAGGCTGTGGTGGAGAGGCGGTGCTGCATATGGATAATATAGTGTCTTATAGAATCAAGGTCGGCCTTGGCAAAGGCACTAACAACTATGCGAAATTGAGCAGTCTAAAATACCTTCTCCTTTTTGCAAAAGAACAAAATTGCCAACAACTTCAAATATTCAAAGACTCACAGCTCATTATTAACTGGAAAAATAAAGTTAATCACTGTCACTTGCACACACTTAGAGATATTTTGACTGATATCCTTTCTCTAAAGTCCCAATTTGACTCATTTGCATGCTCACATATATACAGGGAAAGAAATGAGATCGTTGATCGTTTATCCAAAGAGGCAGCACAGTTTAACAGAGGTCAATGGCAGATACAGGAATACAGGGGCGACAGTTTCTACAATTACTATCATCGTCATTTTATGGACATGATTGGTTCCTATCAGAATGATCGCTAGATCATTCAGCATCTTTTCTTTTACTTTCTCCTTCTATGTATATAACTTACCACTTTTCCTGCTAAAGACTTCTGGAATTAATAGCTCTAAACAGTACCAACACGAGATAGATAGGATATCAAACAAAGGAAAGAGATACAATGTTGATCTTGTAGTGCGACAAACACCAAAAATCTTGAGTATCAAACCGCCTTATCATATATATATATATATATAGTTGATGATGCCTTTTAAAAGAAGGCCCCAAGTTGCCTTTAGACCTTTCGATGAAGGATTATGCCCTTTAATTATTATTACTTATTATGCCTTGTCTTAATACTACTTTCATTGTAAAATCGTTTATTTATTTATTGCTTTTATATTTATTATTTATCTATATAATATAACAAGTGAAATTGAAACTAGGTCATCAATTGGCTTTGAAAATATTTCTACCTTTGCTATGTACTATGTTGTGTGCTTTGATGTTGATCGTCCTTCACCCATTTATGCTTATGCCTATGCCTATACTAATGAAACAATGGCAATTGTTCATTCCACACAATCAAATTCAAGTGCTTATTTTGCTAATTCGCTTTTGAATGGCCTCTTCATCTCCTATAGGTGGTATCTCTGCCTTAGCTAGTGGCATATGGTGTGGTTGAGCTCAAAGGATGTGGATTATGGGTTTCAATATGCATTGTGTGCATTTGGTTGTGTTGCTAGAATGGTTGCTAGAATGATTGAATATATATATATATATGAAAAATTGGTTTTGCCTTTTACAATGAAGGCCCCAAAATGCCTTGTTACTTTTTCATCAAAATTGTGTTGTCTAATTATTATTACTTATTATATCTTATCTAAATATTACTTTCATTGTAAATTTGTTTATTTATTTATTCCTTTTATATTTATTATTTACATATATAATAGTAATGTATAATACACAATTCATGAGATGGGTTGTCTCCCTCCATTGGGGGGTTATTCACCCACATAGATGCTTACCTAAAGAAATGTAAAGTAATGTTGACTAGATTAGCTCTTAGCCATAACTTAATGATACAATTAATGAGTGCAATCAATTGAAAAGACAAGTAAATATTACCATTATTTCAATAAAATAAATAAATATTGTGTTTATAATTAAAGCTTAGTTGCTAATAATTTTGACCACAAATAGGGGTTTTAGTCCATCTTTTGTATAAAAAAGGTTCCTCCTCTCTATTGTATCAACATTCTATTAGTAATAAATAAAATATTGTTACCCATTTCAATGTGTCATTTGGAAATGTCTCCCTCCATCTTTTAAGGAATTGCAAGTGCATCGCATTCTTGGGTATGCAAGTGTCCCCAATCCTATATCTCTTTGTTGTTTATTTATTTTTGAACTTGTTGTTATCAAAGTTCAATGTAGTGGTAGTGTACTATCAAGAATTTCAATATTTTGTATAAACTATATTCAAATGAAAAAATTGCATGAGGATTTTGCCTTATGATTTCTAGTGCATTCGGGGTCTAGATTGGGCCGACTTGTCCCTGGCTAGGCTGACTTGTCCACTGGTTGGACGGGCTTGTGCAACTCGCAAAATGTATAGTGAATAATCGAAAAATCATTTCTCCTCAACCGTGAAGAGTTAGAGGGAGTGCCATATACCATTGGAAAGGTCTCGAAATAAGCTTTCCAACAATATATGCTATGCATCCATTTGAGCTGGGTAAATGGAGTAAAAATGCATTCAAATATAGGGTATCCAAATGGGGCATCAAAAATCCAAAAACAATATTTCAAAATGCGTTATTTGAATATGTAACTTTCTCTTTCATTTGGACGGTCTTTGACATCAATGATAACTTCTTTCAACATTCATGTCTAGTAGGATGGACAGAAATTGACAATCCAAAAGACATTTTTTGGGTGATGTTAATACAAGGGCAAATCCTTTAGTGATCACTGCAAATGATGTATATTTTGTTAGTTTTTGTGGCATCAGATGTATTCTAGCCACAAAATTTGGTGGAGAGGCTAGAATACATGAGATCTCCAAAACCTAGTTTTAATGTTTCCTAAGTCTAGAATTAGGAAAATTGGTTAATTAATTAAGTCAAGGTGAGAATTCCCCAGAAACTCACACGAATCGATCCAGAAATGATCTCAGCCATCGATTAAGATTTAATTTTGGTCATTGGAGTCCCAACAAGAAGATATAAGAAGGGATCGATGGGTACTTGGAGAAAACACACAAGCAGTTCGATTTCCTTAGCAGATTGATTTCTAGAGAGCAGTAGTTGCCAAAGAGCCAAAAATTGAAGCAGAAACAGTGACGAGCAGAGACAGTGATCCGAAGGAAGTTTTCCAGATCCGGAGAGGCAGCAGCAAGGGGCCGAGTTATTCCCGGTGAGGCAACGCAGAGGACTGCGCAGTTGCTTCAAAGAATCAATTCGATCTAGCTGGAGAGAAATTCGTTTTCAGTTCCAAAGGCCGGACAAAGGGTCCAGAGTGTGGAGAAGCGATTTCCTCAGCAGAGAAAGGCAAAACGACTTCATCAGAGGCAGTTCGTAGGCTAGACATCATAGGGTCAGCGCAGAGACTAATGCAAAGGATCTAGGAGGACGATTTTCTGAAGAGAAGTTGTGTCAAGATTGCTTGTGGAAGACTGTTAATTCCCTCATATAATTTTGCCGATATTTTCTTGTAGTTTGGATTACCAATTGAGCATCCATAGATTGTACTCATAATTTCACTGCTGCATAATAATAAAAAACCCTCACTATTGCACCGGTTTTCCCAAGCTGGGTTTTTCCAGGGACAATTGTCCAAAAATAATGGTGTTAATTTTATTGTATGTGTGCTAGTATTTTCTCAATTTCCAGCGCCATTATTTTCGCAGTGTTTTATTTGTGAAGGTCGCAATGTGATTTATTTGATATTTGTCATAGCAAATAAATTGTTAAATAATTAACAATAAATAAAAAATTACAGTTGTTGCAATAGGATTTATGTCTTGAAATTTTCACATGGTATCATAGCGTGAGTGATTAGTTGAGAAGCTCAAAAGCGAAGCAAAGAATTTTATTGCTCAGAGGGAGCAGCAAGCCAAAATTCTTAGAGGCAACGCACTGCTTAGACAGGCAGGCTGAACTGTTGGGGCAGAAATTCGATTTTCAGTTGCAGGGTTGCAAAAAAGTCAATTGCCAGAGATGGTGATTCCAATAGTCAGAGGGAGCATCAACAGCTCATATTTCGCTGAGCAAATTTTTGGTTGGATGCAGAGGGTTTTGCAGTAGTAGAATCTGCATCAGGTGGAAGAGAAAAGCACACACAGCCGACGGAAAATTTCTCTCAAGGAACTTCAAATCTCAGAAGTTCGAATTTTCTAGGCAGATTGGCAGTAGTAGCTAGCAGATTTTTGCATTCTTGGAGGGAGTGCGAGTAGCAAAGTTGTAGCCGAGCAAAGGGAAAGAGGGAGTTTTCGACAGTTTCTAAGATGACCAATGTTGGGCTTAGAGATCAAGATAGGTTAGATGGAACTTCCAACTATGTCATCTGGAAGGCTAGGATGTCCTTCCTTCTAGATGAATATGGCTTGAAATCCTACATAGATAACGTGGTGGCAGTTCCCCGATGCAGATCAACTAAAGGAGTACAGGAAGGAAATGACGAAGGCGAAGCGGTTGATCCTAGATGGGGTCCGGGATCATATAGTCTCACATATAGCAGCCAAGGGAACAGCCAAATAAATGTGGGATGCTCTCTCCACGCTATACTAGGGTACTTCCGAGCAACAGAAGATGTTCCTGGAAGAAAAGTTGAGATGCATCAGGATGCAGAAGGGGGAAGGCATAAATCCTTTTCTCACCAGGATTTAGGAGGTCCGAGACCAGCTTGCAGTTGTTGGGGCAGCACCTCAACCTTCAAAGTTAGTATGGTTGGCACTAGATACTTTGGCAAGTCTTTGTCCAAAGTATATTGGGCAGAGATACACTACCAAGATGGGACAGAATGTGGGCTAACTTACAGTAGAAGGAGTTGAGGCGAGCTCTTCTAAAGAGCTCCATCTGTGGTAGCAGTAGCAACAGATTGAAGGGTGTGAAGGAGGAGGAGAATGTGGCCCTCGCATCAAAGGGTCCCAGTCAGGGGCAAGGGGAGTAGAAGAAGAAGAATAAGGACCTATCTAAGGTCAATTGCTTCATGTGTGGCGAGTTTGGCCACTACAATACCTAGTGTCCTCTCAGGAAGAAGGACAAGCAGGAGAAGCAGGGCTAGGCGACAGCACATGCTGAGATAGACAGGCTTTCCTCCAGGTTGGAGGAAGACTTCACGATGATGGCAGCCATACCTCCAGGAGTGAGGTGGGGTGACTTGGAGTTATAGCTCCAGAGAGCTATAGAGATCTGGGCAGGGTCCTTGAGGAGTCCACCCGATCATTACCTGGCTACGAGGGCCCAGAGTATTCAATAGCAGGATGGATCAGTGGCAGTTGATGCAGTGAGTGCCAGAGTGATAGTTGCAGACTAGTAGTAGTCAAACATAGATGAGCACAATGCAATGTTAACAACAGAGCAGATGGCTCAGTGCAGAGTTGGCAGCAGCACAAATTCTTCAGTGATAGTGCAGATGCTAGTAGCAGTTGGAGACTTGTGAGACAGCGGCATCATACTGAACACAATTGATTCAGTATTTCGAATGCTTCTCCGTTGCTGTAGTTGCAATTGCAACAGCAGCAAATGAGAGGCAGTTGCAATGCAGATGCAGAGTTGGTTGCAGTGTCAGCAGCAGCACATATGCAGCTTCAGAGTTGCGCAGTAGTTGGTGTGCAGTAGCAGCCAAACATCAGCAGTGTGACAAAAGGTGATACAGAGACAAAGTGTTGTGGCAGTATGTGCAGCACTAGAGAGAACACGGTCCTCCTTAAGAGGGAACGTTAGTTTTTGTAGCATCGAATGTGTTCTAGCCACGAAATTTGGTGGAGAGGGTAATACATGAGATCTCCAAAACCCAGAAATCATTTCTGGAAATCCCCCCTAGAGATGACTTAATTAGATTATTAACCTATTTTTTAATGTTTCCTCGGTCTAAACTTAGGAAATTTGGTTAATTAATCAAAATTAATTAAGTCAAGGTGAGAATTATCTAGAAACTCACACGGATTGATCCAAAAACAATCTAAGCCATCAATTAAGATTTAATCTTACTCGTTCCCAACAGGAAGATATAATAAGGGATCGATGGGTACTTGGAGAAGACACCAGCAGTTCGATTTTCTTGGCATATCGATTTCTAGGGAGCAGTAGCAGTTGTCAAAGAGCCAGAAATTGAAGCAGAGACAATGAAGGGCAAAGAGAGTGATCCAGAGGAAGTTTTCCAGATCCGGAGAGGCAGCAGCAAGGGCACAAGTTATTCCCAGTGAGGCAGCGTAGAGGACTACATAGTTGCTTCAGAGAAGCAATTCGATCTAGCTAGAGAGAAATTCATTTTCAGTTCCAAAGGCTAGGCAGAGGGTCTAGAGTGTCGGAGAAGCAATTTCCTCAGCAGAGACAGGGAGAAAGACTTCATCAGAGGCAATTCAAAGGCTAGACATCATGGGGTTTGCGCAAAGCAACACATAGGCTGACACAAAGGGTCCAGGAGGACGAGTTTCTGAAGAGAAGTTGTGTCGGGATTGCTTCTGGAAGAAGGGTATTTTTCTCAGATAATTTTGCCCATATTTTCTTACTATTTGATTGCCAATTGAGCATCCATAGATTGTACTCAGAATTTCACTGTTGCATAATAATAAAAAACCCTCACAGTTGCACTAGTTTTCCCTAGCTGTGTTTTTCTGGGCACAATTGTCCAAAAATAACGGTGTCAATTTTATTGCGTGTGCTAGTATTTTCTCAATTTCTAGCGATATTATTTCCGTGGTATTTTATTTGTGAAGGTTGCAGTGTGATTTATTTGATACTTGTCGTAGCAAATAAATTGTTAAATAATTAGCAATTAGAAAAATAAATTCTGGTTGTTGCAATAGGATTTCAGTCTTGAAATTTTCACATATTTTAGGGCAAAAAGCCATTTTAATAGAAAAAACTTCTCCTATTGAAAGAAATGTCATGCAGCCAATCACTTAATCAAGTTAATCTTTAGTAAATATATCAAAAAAAGTAGCCTTGAAATTATATAAAGATTCACATAGTTGTAAGACTTGGCATTATGATAGGAAAAGGCCTACAATGGGCTAGTATATTATAAAAAAGGCACACTGCGACCACCTTGCTCGTAGATCTTTTGCATTTTTTATTCTTTTGTAATTCCAAGCAACGCTCATTGATCCGAGTTGAATTTCCAAGCTTTGAAACATCTGCCAATAACGAAGATGGAGAACTTTATTTAAATTGTGAAGACAAAACCTTGTGCATATATCTGGTGCACCATTAAATCAATTGAGTCCCAATCCTATCAAAGGTATGTTAAAACTAATTATTTCCCATAATATCCATCTAAGCAATAGAAATGCAAAGTCGCAATTCACAATTAATGCAAACGTTAAAATGCCTTGACATGTTCTAATTTTTTTACTCATTCCACTCATACTTTCATATCGTGAAGCTAACAAAAAACAAATCCAAAAATAAGCAAAAACATCATGGTAGCCTTTAGGCTTCAAGCAATTTGAAGATCTCCTAGTCCTTTCGTATTAATCACATCATTCTTTTGACCCATCTTAGCGAATGGGGCCCCAACGACTACAATTGATATTATGAGAGTAGTAATACACTAGTTAAATAATATCCCAAAACATAGATTGCATTAATATGAGACCACATGATTAGACCCAACAATCAACATAGGTTTCAAATAACATCACCTTGCATTTAGAGTAAATCTCATGAATAAGGCTATCAATAGACACATACAACAATTGCATAAAACAAGTACACCAACAATGAGAGCAAGAACAATTCAAATAGCATACTTCATATTCTAAATCACATATTTTATGTGGGTAAATGGAGTGATTGATTGTTCGTATTCTCATACTTAGAAACTAAGTAAATGGTTGCGCTACGCTAATGAAACGTGACTTTATTAATATAAGTCATTTTATTGACCTAAAATACAACTTAACCATAATTAGCATATGACCATTATAATAACTCTAATACCCTCCCTTAGTTATCACATGGAAAACAAACATCTATCTGCAATGCAAACTTATATGTATGAAACAAGTTCAAGATGTCTTCAACTTTCTTCTCACATTCACTCCAAAATTCAAATATTGAAATTGTAGACAAATGAAAGGTAATTTTTACTACACGGCATCTAATTGACAAGGATGATGTTTGTTACCCCTCGTATTGTATGAGGGTGACTCGAAATTCATCACAAGATATTATTTGCAGTGTGGTAACATGTAGTTTTTGATGGCTTGGGGTACACACTTCATTCTTTATCAGGAGATGATGCTTTTACTAGTTGAGCTAATTCACTTCTCCTTGTTTCATGATCATGCTTGATGATTTATGGATCACCCTCTTGTTATAATTGTTCATCTTAACTAGAGAATGCTACACCTTGGTTCATGTATGATGGTTCTAGTCACTCAAGGGGTTGGATAGTGGTGATGAGTATCCTAGTGATTTAGCATCTTTATGTTATATTATTAACAAAATCTATTGGTCCAATTGGCATGGTTAATCTGGTTGGAGCTTCCTTATGTGAGCTCCCTAGCTTAGGTGGGTTTTACACACATTACACTTTATTTGTTATTGATATAACCCTTTTGACGGAGTGCTCCCTTTTAACAACTATTCAGGGAGTATTTTGACCTCTAAGTGGCTTGTGCATGAGTGACTTGGCTCATTTGGCTTGAGTTCACACTTTATGAGTTCATTTATATGGTTAGATTGTGGTTTGCTGGAGCATTTACCTTGTTGGCACACATGTGGAGGCATCATCACATTTCTATCATTATGTTATTTCCAAGTGATGGGGTCATCCCTTCTTGTTGGATTCTATTGGTTCATTGGAGAGAGTGCCCTAGCCTCCTCGATTGTTTTTGGCATCTAGTTGGTTTTCATTTATGATAAATCACTTGAATATTGGAGCGCTCCCTTCCTCTTGATACATCTAGCACATTTATCATGAGAGCTTAACTACTTTGCACAATTATCTAAGGCGCACTCCTTGTGATCGCTTCTTCATGATATTGACTTGGTCAAAGGGGTTATCATGGCACTCTTTCCTAGAGCATACCTCTTCATGAGCTTGTTTTGCATCACAAAAGGGGTTACTTAGGAGAATGCATACATCATGAGACTTGTGCACTTGGAATTCATTCACTGATCTTGGAGAGAGCTCTTCCTCATGAACTTGGCATTTATATTATCTTTTT
>APFE030482415.1:0-10182 GCA_000404065.3 Pinus taeda
GCTAGTCTTCCGGCAAGGAATGAAATGAGCCATCTTTGAGAACCTATCCACCACCACCATCACTGAATCATATCCCCGCTGCGTTCTAGGCAATCCTAGGACAAAGTCAATGCTGACCGAATCCCACGACCTGCTTGGAACAGGTAGGGGTGTGTACAGCCAAGTGTTCTGGCTGTGTCCTTTCGCCAGTTGGCAGATTTTACACCTGGTTACATACCTCTATACGTCCCAGCTCATTTTTGGCCAGTAATAAAAATGCCCGAGCTGCTCCAATGTCTTATCGATGCCAAAATGTCCCGCTAGTCCGCCACTGTGTTTCTCTCTTACTAAGTTTTCCCTCATCGAACAGTCTGGAACACATAGCTGTCCTCCTCGAAACAATAATCCTTCCTGTAAATTGAAATCTAGCCATGGGCTTGTATTCCTCAATATGGGATTCTGGCATGCTTCAAAAGCTTCTTTGAAATCCGCGTCCATCTGGTACAAATCCTTCAAGTACTCAAATACCATCACCTGTATGCCACTTTCTTGTAAGAGCAGGGCTCTTCTGCTTAAAGCATCCGCCACTTTGTTGGCTTGCCCACTTATGTGCTTCAACACAAAAGTAAAACTTTGTAGGTACTCCACCCACTTGGCATGTTTATGGTTCAGTTTGTGCTGCTGTGTTATGTACTGTAATGCAGAATTATCAGAGAACAAGACGAACTCATTGCCTAGTAAGTAGTGCCTCCAATGCTTCAAGGCTTGAACCACTGCATAGAATTCTTTGTCATATGACGAATACTTCTACCGACTTTCATTTAGTTTCTCACTAAAGAACGCCACTAGTCTGTCCTCTTGACTGAGTACAGCGCCAATAGCTGTCCCGCTTGCATCACACCGAACCTAAAAAGGTTTGCTAAAATCGGGCAGCCTCAAGATTGGCCTCTCCGTTATTTTCCACTTCAGAAGTTGGAAGCTGTTTTCTGCTGCCTTAGTCCAACAAAAAGGTTGGCTGGCCTTTTTGATGGTCTCTAGCATTGGTGTGCAGATTTCACTAAAATTATTAATGAACTTTCGATAAAAACTTGCTAAACCGTGAAAGCTACGTACCTCAAATAAATTCTTAGGTGACGGCCAACTTATGATCGCTGCAATCTTCTCTGGGTCCATCTTTAACTCATTCTCTGCCACTACAAATCCCAGATAAATTAACTCCTTCTGCAAGAAAGTGCATTTCTTCAAGTTTATCAACAGTTTGTTCTGCTGCAGCTTCTCGAATACCCTTCGAATATGCTGAAGATGCTCTCTTTTCATCCTGCTAAAAATTAAAATATCGTCCAGATAGACTATCACGAACTTTCCAATAAATTCTTTTAACATTTCGTTCATTAGTCTCATAAAAGTACTCGGAGCGTTACTCAACCCAAATGGCATGACCAGCCATTCGTATAGTCCTTTGTTGGTCTTGAAGGCTGTCTTCCATTCGTCTCCCTCTCTAATTCTGATATGATGGTACTCACTTTTCAGATCTATTTTTGTAAAATATGCTGCCCCACTAAGACAGTCCATCATGTCATCCATTCTAGGCAAGGGAAACCTGTATCGAATGGTGATCTTGTTTATAGCCCACGAATCTGTGCACATTCGCCATTCTCCACCTTTCTTGGGTGCAAGGACTGTAGGTACTGCACAGGGGCTTAAACTCTCTCTGATCAGTCCCTTATCTAACAACTCCTGCACTTGTTTGCGTACTTCTTCATTGTCCTTTGGACTCATTCTGTACGCTGCCTTGTTCGGCAAGCTTGCTCCTGGTATGAAATCAACGTGGTGGCTGATGCTCCTTTTGTGGGGCAACTTATCAGGTAGCTCATCAGCCGCAATTTCTTGAAATTCTTCTAACAGCTCTTGTACTTCTTTGGGCAATTCTGATTTCTCTAAGTTCAGTAATATTGGCTTCATCCTCCTCACAACTGCAAAATTAATTTCATTTTCCTCAACCTGCTTTATGAACTGTTTTCCTCCCATTAATAGCGCCTTTGTTCCACTTGATTCTGCTGAATCTTCCTCTTTGATGGGTACAAGTGTGTGTTTGACCCCATCCTTCGTAAACTTATAACAATTGGTTTTCCCATCGTGTGTCACCTTCCTGTCATACTGCCATGGTCTTCCGAGCAGTATGTGGCACACGTCCATTGGCATAATATCACAGACCACTGTATCGTGGTACTTGCCAATGTGAAACTCTACCTCGCATTGTTCATCAACCAACAGTTGGTGGCCTTTCTGCAACCACGACACCTTGTAAGGTGTGGGGTGCTTCAACCGCTTCAACCCCAGTTTTTCCACCATCTCAGTGGAAACCAAGTTATCCGTACTCCCGCTGTCTATTATCACCTTGCAGCATTTTCCATGCGATTTACAGACTGTCCGGAACAGTGCCTTCCGCTGTGTTGGTTCAGCCACTTCCTTGGTTGGCTTTAACAACACTTTATTCAAAATCAAAGCCTCTCCTGTCTCCGCCATGTCTTCCACCTCCCGGGGTTGTGCTTCAGCTTCTTCAGGCTGTGCCATCAGCGTTCCCCTCTGACCGGCCTGTTCAACTTCTGGACACTCAAAGGATCTGTGCCCCCATTTATGGCACCTGTAGCACTGGACTCCAGTCCCTCTTCCGCGGCCATTCCCTCGTCCTCTCTGGTATGACTGACCTCCTCTGGTGCTATCTCCTTTTTCTGCTGTCCCTGAAGTTTTTGAACTGCTGCCTTCTTCGCTGTTCGCAGCACTCTTTCCTCTACCGTAGGACTGTCCCCGTCCTCTGCTATTTCCTCTCCCTCTTCTGCTGTTCTATTTTCTGTTGATTTTTTCCTCAGCCTTTACAATGCTCTGAAAGGCTTCTTCAATATTCCGGGGAGAAAGAATATTGATTTCATCTAATATCTCCATCCTCAATCCATTTACGTACCTTGCTGTCTTTTCTGGGTTATCATCAGTATAACCAGCACGTAAATTTACTCGGTAAAATTCTTCCATGTACTCCTTGACAGTCATTCCCCTCTGCTTTAAACTCTGCACTCGCCGATATAATTCCACCTGGTAGTCTTTTGGCAGAAATCTGCCCTTCAATTTCACTATCATCCTCGACCATTGTCGTATCGGCGACTTGTTCATTCTTTTTCTGTCCGCTTGGACACTGTCCCACCACAAGAGCGCGTGTCCCTTTAGCTTAGTGGCATCGAACTTAACCCTTTTATCCTCACTGACTTCTTCGTTTTCAAATTATTTGTCTAGTTCGCTTATCCAGTCCAATAGGACTTCTGCGGACAGACTGCCATCATAATTATAAATTTCTGTTTTTGGTTTGCTGCTGGCCAATAAAACCTATCGCAGCAGTTTCAATTCCGGAGCTTCCTCATCAGACCCGTCTGCAACAGTTACCACTTCCTCCTCACTGGTATCTCCAAGTTCTGGGTCTCTTCGTCTACCCGCTTCCACTGCTTCCAAGCGAGCTGTAAGAACTCTAATCTGTTCCCTCAATCCTTCATCTGCTCCCCTACGTGCACCTCTTCCACGTCCTCGTCTTGGCGCTTCCATCCTCGTCTATTTCAACAAAAAACACTGCTCTGATACCAATTGATGGGGCCAGCCCACGTGGTCCCACGCTAGCCCAACCTACGTGGACCTACGCTAATACTTTGGCTCAGATATAAGGTGATTGCAATTGATTTTGGTTGTTGATTGATAATTAATCCACGGTACTTTGCTTTGTCTCTCCTTATGACACCTGCCCTCCTCGAAGTTGACAAACCCTAATTCACTTAATTCACTTTTTCACCGCCGGTTCGCGCCTATCCTGTCATTTTTACCTTGTTACTTGTTCTGTGGTCTCGTTCTGGTTTTGGCTCCGCCTCTGGTTTCTCTGCCTGTGGTGAAACCCTGTTGAGCTTCCGTTGATTTTATGGTGAAACAATACTGCTTAACTCTGCCTAATCGTTACTGTGGGAGTCTATGTATTCGCTTCAGGTCTTGTTGGTAAGTCACAGTTCCTCCACTGCGCATTCAACTCGTTTTATGACTGTGTGAACATTTCTGGGTTTGCTCTTGTAAATACTGTCCGTTCTGGTCCTTTTAGTAAATTCGTGGTGAATGCTGGTAATGAATGATGTCTGGTCCACTCAGTTATCAAATGCACAGTTCGATGGTATCTCGGCTTGGTTCTTCTCCGGCGCTCGGCTCTGTAAATCAGGTATGGTTTCGTTTCTTGCTATATTCCTTTGTCCTCCGTTTGTGCTGGAACTAATGTTCCGCAGCCCCTTTGTGGTCAGGGTCAATGCTTCGGTTCTACATGTTTTTTTGTTCCGGCTCCCTACAGGTATGGTCTCTTCACCTCAACCATACACAAGTTTTGATTTCTTTTCACTATCATGACATAGTTTTCTTGTGCAAGGGTATTGTCTGGTTACAAACCCTAACCCTCCACCTCGTTTTGTGTTTGCAGGTGCGGCCGGTTCTGTGGCTTCGCAAGGGTTACAGTCGATACCACCCGGGTAGCTCTGTCCTTGTTTCACTTTCCTACAGTGGCTCTTCGGTCTTAGTTGTATTTGCTTTCGCTTGTTGTATGTATGTTGTATATCTGTCGAGTCTGAGCGTGTTGGGTTAACTCCAACCCATAGCCGTAACTTGGAGGGTTTCTGTGAGTCTTTGGTAACTCGGTTCGATGAACCCTCGTTGCACAGTTTTATGTAATTTGGGTTATGTAGGAGTACAATGTAATATTCAGTGGCATATAAACTTATTTATAGTTGGTTCTGGTGCTTACCCGGTTTCGACTGTGGTCTGGTAAGTTCTTCTGTATTTGTTTGCTCCTTCCCGCCTTGTGCTCACTCTCGGTTTTGGCTAGTCAATAGACTCTTGGAGATCGTAAAACACTGTTATTGTATTTGCCTTAAATGAAATGAATACACAGTAATATGCATGTAAATTCTGTTACAGAGGACATAAATATTGGAACAATTTGTTTACTTGTGCACTGAATTAGATGAAGGAAAAATGTATGTATTTCTATTATTCTCATTCACATGCTCTGCTGCTGAACCCCTCTGGGTTATCTCGTTGGTCTTTTTGTACAATAGTTGTAGGCAGTTAGATAACTGCTGGTAGTTATGCTATTACAGTTTGTTTGGCAATTGCTACAGGCATACGTTTCTTAACTATTCATTAGTTTACTTTGTCTCCTTTATACCATAAGGGTTTGCTGTTTACGTCGCCTATTGACACTAATCTACTTTTAACATCTCTAACTAAGACCTGTTACAATAGTTAAAATAAAATAAACAGAAATTAAGATAACAGAGTTTAATGCTGTGGTTGACCATGAAAGAAATTAGACAAAAACATAAGAACTCTGACAGGCTTGCTGTCCATTTAATGAATTGTTCATCTTTCCCAATCTTCTTCAGAAACTGTGTTCGCCCTCTCTTGGTCTTCACCCTGTCGACCAGATGCTCCTGCATCAAAATTAATCTTAAAATAATTTTATAATTGAAAATTTTATATATGTTGAATTATAAAGTAAACAAATGAAAATGAAAATATTGTTAATTTATTAGATATCATTTTGGGATTCAAGTGCGTTAGGTAAGTCATTCACATATGACCATTTCCATGAGAGGTAGTCGTAACTGACTAATTTCTCATGATTTTTGAAATAGTTCACTTAGCACTCATTGCATCGGGTGATGCTCATAGGGGTGAAGAAGTGGGATTGAAACTAGTGAAATGTGGAGAACGAATCACATAGCATCAATCATCACTTCCGGGGCTTGCACCCAATAACCAGGACTTCCCAGGAGGTCACCCATCCCAGATCTCCTCTAGCTCAAGCCCACTTAACTGTGGAGTTTTTCTCCACAATCAAGCCCACTTAGCTTGCTACCCCATTTGCAAAACCTTAGCAAGTATTGTGCCTCATAAACCAAAAGATCTTAACTATGTTTGATAAACCATTTACTTTACCAACTACCTAAATTCAAGTATCCATAAACATTATAAATATATCTAATATATAAAATGACATCTTTTAATTTTAAAATTAGAGAACTGTTTATTTAGATACTCTTTACTCATCATTTTAATTATAAAACATTACTTTTAAATCATTACATTAGTTTTTCGTACAGCGTACGAAGCGCGTGGAGGAGACGCGAAGAATTTTCGCGTGCTTGACTGAAATGTGTGCTTGACTGTAAATACTCACATCACTGGTCTGTTGACTCTAACATTTGTGTAATTCCTTCGACAAGGAAAGGCTTAATGAGTTTGCTATTGGGTATTAAATGCTTGCTTAGTTGTAAGCTCGATAGCTATTTAAAACAAATTTGTGTGGTGCTTTCTGAACACTCCATCCCTACTGAAATCTATATAATTATATGACTATTGAACTTGCAGCTAAACTAGCATTTAATGCCGGATAACAGGCTCGTTAGCCCTTGCGAAGAAGTTTCGCGTGCTTGACTGCAAACGCGTGCCCTGTCCCGTTAGGATTTTGACAATGGTCGGTAAATACTGACATCACTGGTCTGTTGACTTCAATAATTGTGTGACTTCTTCGACGCAGCTTCTTTCCTCTTTAGCGAGTTGCGTGTACAGGAGGGCAATTTGAGTGTCATAATTTATGAAGTGGAGAAAAATGTGTGATCGTGGGCTTTGCAGCGAGGTCGTTCAGCTATATGGTCTGATATGCGACCTGACCTTTGTTGGGGAAGCTTTATTTGAGGCGCTAACAGGATATATATTGTGGTGGTCAGTTTGTTTATCTTCATCAAAAAGTTGAAGGATAGGCATTGGAAGGAGCATCTCTTTGTCGCGGCAATGTTGGTTTTCGATATAGTAGGCTTTATAGCCAGCGTCATTGCTCTGGCTGGAGGGTTGCGCAATCTGATCACCGAGATATTCGGGGAAAGAAGCGGGTGCTTTCGATTTGCCAATTATCTAACTGAAGTGGAACGTGTACTGACGCTATACATGAATCAAGCGTGGCAAGAAATTTATGAAATAAGGAGGAATGTGGAGAGGGTGGGAGGCGAGTTAGAAAGGGCACGGAATCTTGTCTCTCATTTGCGGAATACAAATGGTTTGTGGAGGATTATGAAGGCAGATAGATATGCAAAGGATTTGGAAAAATCGCAAGCAGAGATTGGGAGATATCTCGGCCTCATGTCGACAGCGGCTCTCGCCCACGTGGCACTGCCCCGCACAGCTCAGGTTATTATATTCTCGCGTCCTTTTCACGTCATAGAATTCATTTTTAAATTTATTTAAACCAATTCTCCATTATGATATATAATTATGATATATATGTTTAAATTATGTACTAATAACTATTATAAGATCCATTTAAAATATGGAATCTAAATATGAGTCTAGAGGGATCCAGTTTCTATATATATATATATATATATATTAAAAAATCATATAATAAGATTCTTAACTATGGAAATTTATTTTCACTTTACCATAAAAATTCTTAACCTATTACAATATCATAGCTTATCAATCTCACATGCCCCAAAAATCATAACTCATTTCTTTTTTCCCTAAGAAAAATTGTAATTTTCATTAATAAATATTGAAAATTAGTATGTTCTGTGTATCATGCCAAGATTTGACCGTTGACAACAATCATGCCAAGATTTGACCATTGTTATAACAACAATCATCAGATAGGTTGATCACTACCGTAATACATATACATACACAATAAGCAAAAATGTAGTGAACTGTATCAAGTTCTTGATGAGTCCATGTGTGCTATAAAGTGCTTGTAAATCTCATATGCAATATAGTGTTAAGTCATATAAATAAAATAGTCAAAACTATGTCAATGATGTGCTATTGTGTCCTAATACATATACAATAAGCAAAAATAGAGTGAATTGTATCAAGTTGCTGATGAGTCCGATTGTGTTGTAAAGTGCCTGTAAATCCCATATGCAGTACAGTTTTAAGTCATCTAAACAAAATAGTCAAAACTATGACAGTGATGTGCTGTTGTATCATGTACTGTCTTTGTGAAGGGGCGGTGGTAGTATTGATAAAGCTTGATGTGTACCCTCTTTGGATAGAGTGTCGGAAAGAGTGTTCCTCTCCCTGTAAATATGTTGACAAGACATGTAATCAAAATGTGGTTTTAGCATCAAAACTTCATCCAAAATGCTTTTGAGTGTGTGTGTGTGGGGCATGTAGAAATCTGATTAAACCAATCAACAACCACCTTGGAGTCACCAAAAACCTGTAATTATCGGTAGTTCTTTTCAATGGAGAATAAGAGGAGTAACTTTAAACTAAGTGATTCTGCAAAGTTGTTTGCGCCCTGTCCCAAGCCTGCTTTTAATTCAAAGTGATCAATTCCATTTAGATGGAAAACAATGCCCCCACCACACCTACCTTGCTGTGAGGCTCCATCAAAGTATGCCCATAGTTTTGTGTGGTCTATAATCTCCACAACGATGTTTTGAGGGAAGTGGGATTGTTCTTCTTCAAGAAGAAGATTATATATTGCTATAATCTGTGCAACAACAGTTTCCGAGATGAAGATATTGCAGTGTTCCACGGGGACGCGTCCCCAGGGTTGGGTGCACGCACCCCTCGCACCCCATGCACCTGGGATAGGGGGACGTCTCGGGGTGCTTTTCCCCATGCACCCCTTTTGGGGAGACGCATGGGGGTGCGTTTCCCCAGTGTGGGGGATGTGACTCCCCAAAAGGTGTGCTTCTAGGCACCCCCCTTAAAAGGGTTGCTTCTAGGCATCCCCCTCAAAAGGGGTGCTTTTGGGCGTCCCCTTTGGGGGACGCGACTCCCCAAAAGGGGTGCTTCTGGGCATCTCCTTTTGGGGGGGGTGCGTCTCCCCTCGAATTTGTCTAATAACAATTAATGTAGAGGACCAATCATTAAGATTGACTCCTTGATGTTGATTTTATTTTCAATCCTCATTGTCCATTTTTACTTTTCAATTTTAACTTTGTGTGACACTAGATATTGATGACCTCATACCAATTATTAACTCCTCACTCTTAACTATTTTTGAGTTTGAGACTTTGGGTTATATCAATTTTGAATTCAATAATTTACTATTTTAGTGTTCAAACTTCAGTATCTAGTATACAATATATTAGTAATATACTAGTTTGTTTTGATTTTAAATTTTAATTTAGATTCTAAAATGATGAATTTATTTTTAAATCAGTAGATTATATAATGATGAATGACATTGATCAATGTATTTGAATATTTCATTATTGAATCTCATGGTATGGATGAATGATGAGTATGTAATATGAATGATGTATGTATCAAAATGAATGATGAGGAGGGATCAATATATGTCATTATTTAATTCAATTATGAATATATCAATATAAATTTTATGCGTGGATCAATGTATTTACTATTACTATTAGTTTATTTATGCTTTCATTATTGAATATGAACTTGAATTAAATATATATAATATATATATATTATATATATACCCCGACGTACCCCTGCACCCCCAAAATTTCTGTAAAAATTTGAGGGTACTCCCACAGGCTATGCATTTCCTTGAACCAGAGTCTTGGTGGAACGTTGAGATATTTTCTTGGAAAATCTTCCTATTTCTCCCAATCCATATTCCCCAACATATCAACAGAGGGATGTTCCATAATTTTTTGGGTGCAACATCACTCCACCATTTCTACCATGCCTGACCGATATTCTCGCCCTAACACCTATTATGAATTGATAATTCTTGGTAAATCATGTTCCATATTTGGTTGGTGGCATGAGAGATTAAGAATAGGTGTTCTACAGATTCCTTGGCCTCTTTACATAATGCACACCAAGAAAGGCCATGTAAAGATCATTTTTTCAATTTTTCTCTTGTGGGTATTTTGTTTTCTAGAATACACCATAATGACGACCTAGCCTTAGCTAGGCTCTTCAACTTTGAGAGGTGTTTCCACCACCAAGGCTGGATATCTGGTTCCTTTGAAGTGATGATGTATAAGTATCAAGTTTTGGGTGAGTATGTGCCTTGCTTAGACTCTAGAGTGTATCCACAACAACTCGTCATCTCGATCAAGTAATCTTATGTAAGATGCTGTTAGCGCACCTGTGTAGTTTTCCCAAGCCTGATGCCACTATTCTGGAATGTGCAATGCTCTGGAA
>APFE030482416.1:0-23576 GCA_000404065.3 Pinus taeda
AAAAGTAGCAAGAGGATTACAACCATATGTTCTGACCCAGCATCATCCTCCAGCTAGAAAGCCCTTCTTCACCTTAAGTAAAGCTTAGATCACCCCACACTATGACTATACACCAAAAAACCAATAGCGCTTCTCTACAAGATACAAGATTCCAGCCCCCAGATCTCTGTGATGAGGGATCCATATATAGATGATTGTAGGGAGGTGAGCCATCTTCTGGGGTCTTGATTAGTGTCCTCTCTCTGATAGTTCCTGCTTCCACTTAGAGAATTGTGATCTCTTACTCATCCTTGGTCGAAAACAGAGAGGCAAGTGTCTAATGATGCTGGTGATAGCAAGTCCCGCCTGCGCAATCATGCGCAAAAGCCTAGTCCATCGACTCAACACTCCAGTAGTATGTCACTGCAACCACAGAGGCATCTCGTTGTTCCTCACATCCGAGATACCAAGGGTGAGACCCTCGATCTGGTCGTGTAGTGCTGAAAGAGTCTCAACCACGTCAACATCACGAAGGATGGCCCTCCTCACAGCCTCTCTTGCTGGAGCGGCCGTTGGGTATCTACGGCATACTGCCAGTCGAACTGGTCCAATATCTGCATGAGAACATGAATTTTGATTAGTCTTGGTCAAGAAAATATAAGAAAATTATAAAGGAGAATGAATAGAGATATGGTAAGAAGATTTACCCATAACACCCCACTGCTCGTCGGTCGGTAGCACCAAAACTGGATCACCCCGGAAATCCATGCCAGCATATGGAAACCTGGCATAAACCATCTCCTGACGATTGAACCACTCAAAGACAGTATCAGAAAAATAAATATGAGGTTGGCTAGCATGCCGAGGCATGAGGTCAACCCATCTCTGCATCCGTGGTTCAGTCGGTGGAGGTAAGCAAAGTGAGATGTATGAAGGATGCATCAGTGGGATTCTCTCCAAAGCGAAAGCGGTCAAAATAGAACCATAGCCGAAGTTCTTGGATCTTCCACTTTTCACCTTGGTCAGTTGTTCTTTCATCAAAAAGAGTACTGCATCACACCAGTTGAACACCTTCGGTTCAAGGCATTCAAAAGCATACTGCATGTAAGACCTGTTAGCTATGTGAAGAGCAGAACTACCAGCCAGTCTAGCAAAAGTGAACAGAATGGTCCGCAAGGGCTGGTCAGTGACATATCGGATATTGATCTTTCCATACGTACTGAGCTGAGATCCCTCTCTGCAGTGTCGATGAATGTACTCCCTCACGGACTCACCCTCATGGGCAGAGCATGATAATGAGAGAGGGGCACCATGCCTCGATAAATCGGTCAGAAAATAGATGTCCACGACAGTCAAGGGAATCGATTTTCCCCTAATCTGGAACACCTGGTTGATAGGATCCTAGGCATTGAGGAAATATTGCAACAAGCTGATTTGTTGCCTCATGCTAGAGATACGGAAAAACTTCAACAAGCCACAGTTCTGCAATGTAGCTACTGTGCCCGAATCATGTAAAGCAACAACGTCCTTTTCTTCATGCTCGCGTTCTCGCCATGTAACAACCATTTTTCTCCAATGAATCTCTAGAAGACAAATAAGAGAAGAGTCAGGATCTTCATTTGGTTAAAAATAGGAAAATATCTATGACAAAACTGTGAAAAAAGTTTCCTCCTTGCACCCATCGCACCCCAATAAGTGTACTGGGAGTAATGCATATTGACTAGTGAGTGAGAAGACCAGTATGCATCACACCTTTCGATTAAGGAAGGGTTCGATGGTGCCAGGGCATGTTCTTCAAACCATAGAGGCTCAAAAAAGCAAGGAAACAGGCTCAGAGTTCAAAAAGAAAAGAATGAATTGGAAGAGAACAAGTTTAGCTCCTACCTGGTCCAAATGGCGTCAGGAATCGTTCATAGAATCTCCTGGAATCAGCTGGTGAAAATCGAGGGGGAAAGCACCTCCAGAGCTCCAACAAACCAAGTTCAAATGAAATGGTAAAATGAGAGGTAAAAGTCACTTTTAATTTACCATGCACGTAATTCAAGTAAAATATTACCGTTAACTCATTTATCAAGCATATGTTTTCATTTCTAATCAGTTTGATGAAGCAAATGAAGAGGTAGTATAATCTTTGAAAGAACAAAATGCTAATGGTGAATCAAAGAATCAATGACCATTATCACGAGCAGTTTTAGCACATAGCTCAAGCTCGTTAAAAAATAAACATAAGTCATCAACAAGTGTTTCCCCCAGAGTTTAGGCTCATTAAAAAATGAACCGCTAAATAACCATTGTGAATGCCTTATTGCCAGCTTTTGAGCCTTGGTCGTGTTCTCACCATCACCTCCACTCTGTTTTTAGCCAATCATTCACCCCCACATGATTGTTTACCCTTTCGAGGAACATGTGCAAAGAAGGATTCTATTAGCCATCCTTGTGACACTGCCGTGATTGGGGAATTCCAAACCTTACCTGGAATCAGCTGCTACCCAAAATCATCACTCATTCCTCGAAAACAAGTCTCCTTTAAGCTCTTTTCAACTGACTCGTAAAATATGGAAAGATTGACGAGCGATTGGCCTCTCTGACTCGTTAAAGTCATCGGAAGTGCTATCCCTCCTCTAGATTTTAATCTTTTTGGATTTGAGGGATTATTACACAAAACGTTCGAGTGCTTGTCTTATTCGGCTCATTAAAACTATCGAAAATTCATACATTTTATATTATTTTACACTTTTTCGGACTTAAGGCATTACATGATGAAAAGAATCGTTGGAGTCTCCTTTATGTTCCTTTGAAACTCTCTAAAATTAAAAGGGACCAAGTTATCTTTGTCATTAAACTTGTTAAAACCAAATAGCGACAAACGCGTCTGAATGGATGAGAACGAGTTTCACTGACGCTAGGCTCGCTAAAATATAGTGACAGGTTCGCCCGAAGGGTGGATTATAGAACAAGCATATGTTATCCTCCTCAAGCTTGACAAAAATAAAGAGGTAATGCTCAGCAATGAATGGGGAAAATTGGGAAGAAAACTTGAAAAAGCTTTATTGGTAGCAAGTCACTCTTGAACATGACACTTTCCTTCAACATCCAAGCCGGGTTAGGTTGTTCCATTCACTAGTCATCACCATTGGTCCATCACACCATCCATATTTGGGGTTAATGCTACCATACCATCGTTAGTGTCGCCGATATGTTCAAGAGAATTCATTCAGACAATTCACTTGTGCCTCACCCACTGCAATACATTCATGCTTCATTCCTTCATGACCGCCACCCTAAACCCTGTTTCGTCAAATTGTTTTCACCTCCAAAATCATTTTCTTCGTTCCGTTTTGTTTGTGTGGGATTCATTAAGGCCCTCCTGCGACGGGTCACTTCTTGTTGACATCAGCTCATTATCCAAGAAGTTGACTTAGGAACAACCCTTTCAGTACTTTGAAACTTGCATGCCTCAATGGAAAGTTTCTCACTTTTGCGACAGGTTTACATCAATGGCCTTCGACCGAGAGATTTTACGTGGTGTTCAACGCCAAGTCCCTTTTCACACCACGTGAATTGTACTGTAGTACCTTGAGGGTCGTTGTGATTATTTGGTGATTCCTCTCACGCCTATTAACAACTTACATCATTGGCTTGTAATCAAGCAATGTCCTTCCATGTTCGAGTCCAGAACATTTTTCACATGGATCGACTTGTACTCCAAGTGAATATTGAACGAGTTTTGAAGACCCCAGATCTAGTTTCATCCATTCGGGCTGTGATATATTCAGGAATATAAAGACATCAAGTGTACATCATTGCCAAACAGATGATCATCCAAATCAAAGGATGATGAGTCCAAATCATCAGTCTGCCACACAGACGATTGTCTGTCCTGTGTACATGAAAGTGAATTTATAAAGCTGAGCATGGGAATTCCCGCCTCATCTAGATCATGAAAAAATGTTGTCAAAATAATGTATTGTATTGTATCTTATTACAGGTCGCCTCCCAGCTCGAAAAAACTTTGGATCCTCATAGTAAAGAATTTCACCCGACATCAAAAAGAATAACGACCTCATGCTTTAGGGGGCACCTGTTATAGAAATTTTTGGGCACTTCAAACACAACCATAAATTTCCATAAACTGAGGGCTCATAAGTCCCTAAAATTGTTGCTTCACTGCCTAAAGGAACAAGGTCAGCTGATTACATCATCTCCTAGAAGTTCTCCACTAAAACTACTTATAAATGGTCAAAACCGGACCATACTGAAAACCCAGTGCAGAGGGTGCGATGCATATCACCTTCCTAGTGTACAAGGTGCGATGCATACTGAATGGCTCCTCTATAGGGTGTGATGCTCGGGAATGGACAAATTGCAAGGACAAAATGCAAGGTGGAAGATCATGGAATCTTCTAGAAGCTTCCCCTCTGACACTTGCCTCTCTGTTTTCAACTAGGCATGAGTAAGAGATCATCATTCTCGCAGTGGAAGCAGGAACTATCAGATAGAGGACACTAATCAAGACCCCAAAAGATGAATCACCTCCCTACAATCATCTATATATGGATCCCTCATCACAGAGATCCGGGGGCTGGAATGTTGTATCTTGTAGAGAAGTGTTGTTGGTTTTTTGGTGTATAGTCATAGTGTGGGGTGATCTAAGCTTTACTTAAGGTGAAGAAGGGATTTCTAGCTGGAGGATGATGCCGGGTCAGAACATATGGTTGTAATCCTCTTTATACTTTTCATCTTAATAAAGCTATTCAAGTTTTCCTCCATATTCTTGAATGTTTACTTATATATGCATTTGTATGGTGAACACACATTTGGTCTTGTGTTATTTATCGATATAGATCTTTGTTCTTCGATAGTAGTATGTTGTTGTGATTCCACAGGTGCTCTTTGAAGCTAGGCAGATGAAGAAGAAGTGGTGAAGCTCTATGAGGAAGGAGAGGAATCAAACGAGGATATCAAGCACAATACTAAGGTTGGTCTCCTTGGTTCCACTCTTATCGTTTTTCATAAAGGAAAATGAAAGTAGACTTTACTTGTTTGTTTCTAAGATAGCTACCAGTCTTAGTGGGAATAGCAGCATCCAAGTGGACACTATTCCCGGTAACACTTACACTTCTCAGTAGAATGGAGCAGCTGAGAGGAAAAACAAAACAGTGGTGGAGTGTGCTCGCAGTATGTTGAAAGGTAAGAATCTAACTAATGGTTTTTGGGCAGAAGCTATTAACACTATAGTGTATTTGAAGAATAGGAGTCCCACTAAAAGTCTTGATTATAAAACTCCTTTTGAAGTTTTGTCTGGCTTCAAGCTTGTAGTAATTCATCTTAGAGTATTTGGTTGTAATATTTTGTGCATGTTCGTAAAGAAAACAGGAATAAGTTAGATTCAAAGTCCATTAAATGTACTTTCATTGGACACTGCAGTGAGTATAAGGCTTATAAGTTGTTTGATCCTTCTACTCACAATGTGTTTATTAGTAGAGACATAGTATTCCATGAACGAGTTGATGATGAAAATCCTATTCAAGGTAATGAAGAATGGCATGTACCATTACTTTCAAATGAGGATGTTGAAACAGGGATCAATCAACCAACAACAGCAGCAACAACAATAGTAGCAACAACAGGATAAAGAGGAGGAAATTGAGTTCAGTCTATAAAGAGAAGAATAGAGTAGAATAGTTGACACCCCACCACTCAAGAGATCTAGTAGGCCAAAACAGTTACCACCTCTATATAGGGATTGTGCGCTCATGACTGGTATGTTAAACATTGCAGAACCTTCTAATTTTCATGAAGCTAGTAAGGGTTCTTAATGGAAGGAAGAAACGAAAGAGGAATATGAATTGATTATGAAGAATAATACTTGGGATCTAGTAAAGCTACCTAATGGTAAGCGACCTATAGGTTGCATATGGTTATTTAATTTGAAATTTAAAGCAAATGGGTCTATTGATAAGTATAAAGAAAGTTTGGTTGCAAACGAGTATTCCTAGAAAGGAGGTATTGACTTTGAGGAAACATTTTCCCCTTTTTTAAAATTAGATTTTATTAGATTCATTATTGCTTTATCTACTAAGAATCATTGGAAAATACATCAGTTAGATGTTAAATCTACTTTCTTAAATGGTGATTTAAAATAAGAAGTACACTTAGTACAACCTGAGGGGTTTGTCAAGAAGGGAGAAGAGCATTTAGTCTGTAGACTAAAGAAAGCTTTATATGGTTTAAAACAAGCTCCTAGATCCTGGTATGACAAAATTGATTAATTTTTCCTCATGCATGGATACAAATGGAGAAAAAATGATCCTAATTTGTATACTATGTTTAATGATGAGGGGAAGATAGCGTTGATTTATATATATCTAGATGATCTGATCATGACAGGGAGTGTAGACAATTTCATTGAAGAAATCAAGCAGTAGTTATCACATAAGTTTGAGATGAAGTACCTTGGAGAAATGCATTATTGTTTGGGTCTAGAAGTTTGGAGAGATTCAAGCCAAATTTTCTTGTCCTAGGGTAAGTATGCTAAGAGTTATTTAACTAAATTTCAAATGGATGAGTGTAAGCCTACATTTGTGCCTTTACAACATAACAACAAACTTCAGGTGAATGATGGTTTGAAATATGCAGATCTAAAATTTCATAGACAGTTGATTGGTAGTCATATTTACTTGACTACAACGAGACCAGCTCTAGCTTATGTAGTGAGTGTTTTGAGTCAGTTCATGGCTCAACCTCATGAGAACCTTTGGCTTGCAGCAAAATGAGTATTGAGGTATCTGCAAGGAACTTCAAACTTTGGTATTTTGTATTTTGACTCATTTGATGTTAGCTTGACAGGTTATATAGACTCTGATTGGGTAGGAAATTTATATGATACAAGATCAATTACAGGTTATGCCTCTAGCATTGGGTCTAGGGTCATCTCTTGGTGCAGCAAGAAGCAACATTGGTAGCCTTATCTCAGCAGAAGTAAAATATCAAGTTATGTATGCAGCAGCATGTGAGGCAGTTTGGTTGTGCAAACTTCTCCAACATGTAGGGGAAGAATAGACAGAAGCTACGGTTATCAATTATGATAATCAAAGTTCCATCAAACTGGCTTACAATGTTGTGTTTCATAAAAACACTAAGAACATAGAAACTCAATTTCATTTTGTTAGGGAAAAGGTGCAATCCAAAGAGATTTGTGTTGAATATTGTAATTCTTGTGATAATATGGCTGATATATTTACTAAGCCTTTGGGAAGACTGAAGTTTGAGTTGTTTTGGTACATATTAGGTGTGTTTAAGAACCATTTCTCAATTAAGGGGGAGTGTTAGAATTAATGGAGAATAGGATCTTCCTGTTATGTAGTTGTGAGTTTACTTTTCATAGTTAGTTTGTTCCTATTCTCCATGGATATGATTTGTTGTCCCTAAAAAATTGTATCTATTTAATATTGGAGATTAATGTGAAGCCTGTGTGGTGTTTTTCTTGAAGGAGCTCCTGGCGATCCACACCTATGAGCCCCTCTTATGTTGGTTTCCCATTTCATGTCTTCCCTGTGCAACTCTCAAAATAAATAACTTACACTTCTCTGGTATCCATTTTAGAATCCGAACTAAATCCTAAAACTTAAAATACTGACCATTTTTGAACTTCTTTCCTTCTCATTCTCCAGCTCAAAATGGTGAGCCCCATGCTTGTGATCATAGGCCATAATAGAAATGGCAGCCATCAATTCATATGATGCCATCAGCTGTAAATCCTTCTATGCTAAGTATTTATTGTAACTTTTTTAGATGATATAGAGCTTGTATAATGCATAAGAATCATACAAATGACTTTAAAATATGCAAAATATATTTCTTAACTTTGAATAACAGATTGTTGTTATTTGAGGTTTAGGAATATTCTTGACCATACACAAGGCCATGAATATCTTCTATAGAGTGAAAAGGTTCCTACATATCATATGCCATCCATCATAAGGAATAGTATATGACAAAAATATATTAAAAATAAAAAATTTAGCTCATAGATTCTAGAGTAGGTTCATGAAATTTCATTCAACCCAATCCTTCCTCTGCAATAAGGTATTCTCCAATAATTAATTCCTACAAGCTCAAACTTTATCAACCTTCCTATCTAAACAAATATAATCCTATATCTAATTCAATTGATAACATTTTAGATTTCTAACCCCATTTGATAATAACACCTTCTTAAAAGTGTGCGAAAAATCTACACAACACGATATTATAACTATTTACGTCATGGGCAATATGGGTAAACTCCTAACCAAATATAAATGGTTTCTAGAATATGGTTTTTCTACACAGTTCCCTCATTGAATTTCACAAGTAGGGACACTTGCATCTTCAAATAAGGAGGAAATAACATGGATTTCAAGAGAGGAAGAAATTGGAGGATATAGTAGTATTTATATAGTGCTAGCATGGATACACATTAACTTTGAATATATATATGCGATTTGTCATATCAATGTTTAACAAGGAAGGAATTATAGATCAATGCCTATACATTTTTTGTTGCATTTCTGAAACATATGGCCCATATCATCTACAATTATGCTCTTTAGTATAACGTAACACACATACATATGTTTTTTGATCACTATTGTAGCCCTAGATCCTTATAGGTTAGTGATAAACTATGACTATATCCTTAGAAACAACTGTTTCATTGTGTTAAACATCATAAGCTTCATCCACTCCCATGGGGCCTTCAGCTAATGAATTGTGACATTGCACCAACACTATGGAATATTAAAGAATACCTTTATTTTCACTAGGTATTGATAAATACCTCCAAAAATACTTTCCTCAAACCCCCCTCCCAATACCTTTTTCCAATAAAGCAGGCCTTTATTTATATTAGATATCCTTTAAATTCCCCTCAATACCTATAAACCATTTGGTACCCTACAACCACCCATAGTACTTATAATGCATCGAATTTATTCTTTACAATTTTAAAAGTCCATTTATCAATGAACATAGTAAGATATTTTTCAACAAGGTCAAACCCCTCTACCCACTCCTTTATTGAAAATATTAGATTCAACAGTAGATTGGTGAGAATTCATTCAAATTAGAGCTTCCTCTACAATAGGATACTCTCCAATAATTAATGCCTATAAGCTCAAGTTATATCAAGTCAAAACATACAAGCCCACTTGTTGTCCCAAGATAAAGAGAAATATCTTTTAGAAGTAACCTCATGTTGATGCCCCGAAAATCGTTACATCAACATCGGGGGATAACCACCCGGTCCGGACCTTAATACAACTCCTTTTCCGTTTGGGATGGTGGCTCCGACTGGATATAATGGGACCAATTTCCCAATAGTGAATAAAAGGGGGTGAATGAATGATTGGTTTTCAAATAAGTGATAATAAACGAAGGACTTGTTCTATGAACGAAAACGTAAATGACTATTTTATCCTGGGAAGCTTCTATTCTTTAAGTGTAACGTTTAATGATCTATGTTTGTTGATAGGCATATAGATGACACTATGCAATAAACAAAGACATTCATTTAAATGATAATTACTTCGTTCAAATAGTTGAACGAAGTAATTGATAAAACGATATTACACTTCTGTTTTATATTACCGATACATGCATGATTGAAATAATAGAAAATTGTAAACATCCAATAGTGGAAAGCAAAAAGTTTACTGTTAAAATACATTCACATATTCAATAATAGCATAAATGAACAAACAACAATTCACATAAAAGGAATAAATTCAGACATAGATAATAGTACCATATGAGCTGCGAATTATTCCCTATGCCAATTGCAATTTGAATTCCTTCTTTCGATTCAGAAATACTTTAAAATAAAGGCAATAGTGCACATTCATATCAAAGCTTCATTGTCAAAATTTGGAAAGATTTGGTCCAGTCTTCATAAAAGAATATGCTTGAAGTACAATAGTGCAACTTCAAGCTTAAGTCATATACAAAAACTTACGACCCTTTCTAAATGCATGAAAGGGTATATAAATAGTAAACTAAGCTAACAAACTACAAAATTAAAATGCTACTAAATTGGTATAATCCGATCTTCAAATATCTCCCCCACAGTGATCTGGAAATCGACATTAATTATTCATTCTTCTGGCTGTTTTCCCTTTGTCCTGAGTTGGCATATTGCCAGCATTGGCTCCACTTCTTGAGGGCGGTTGAGTCGAGAATTGATTTGAGCAGCATAGGTGGCATCATGTATATTGGGAATGATACACCCGATTGCATCCGTCAGGCATTTAAGGGTGGCTCTCTCACTGTATGGTTTAACTAGGAACAACCAATAGGTGTCCCAAGTTAAACTTTTAATCCCTGAGATTAATTTCCCATTCTTTTGAAGCTCTTAGTTACATGACTTCTCCAATGTCTTGGCCAATAATAGTTTAACTGGTGTACATTGAGAAATCATGTTGGATAAATAGAGAGTGTTATTGATCAAGTCAATTAAATTGCTCGTAGATAACTTGCATCGGGAAACAACTCTCTCTCCTTTCATTAATTGGGACTACCATTCTGTGAATAGGATTTCCTTATGGGATTCTAAGATTTTGGGCAAGTTTGTTGCCTTTCCCTCATTAGAGTCCTGCCATGTAAGAAAATCTGTCAAAGTGTCTTCGGCTTGATCCAAATCCTGCCTGGCATCCACTGACTTATATATTATAGATGATGTTATGTCGCATAGAGGTTCAAATTGGGCAATTTCATGACATAACAATATTATTTTCGTTATTAATGCCTTGTTGATTTGCATTGCCTCTGCTCTGAACTCGGCCGGCTGGGGAAGACGCTTGAACCTTTCTATCTGAGCTGACAATTGAGAAATTTGCTCATCTTTTGTCTTTTCCATCTGTTCATTCATCGCCTTCAACTTTGATAACGCCTCGGATAGTTCTTTATGTCTCTGAATTTCTCCCGAATCGATCCTCTGCTTCTCTTCATGCAACTGTTTGTTTAGCTGGTTGTTTAATTTTTTCTGTGTGGACAGTTGTTGTTGTAGCTGTTCTAACTTTTGCTACTCTGCCGATAGCTTTGCTTATAATGAAGCGATCGCTTGATCCTTTTCCTTCAATAAATTTCTTACCTCCGATGCCTTATCTATGGTGGCTGCCGAATACGCACCGACATACTGAGATAACTTGGTTAGGTCATCGGAGGGGTCAAATTCTTCTCTCCATACCACATTTTCTGTTATTTTTTGTTTAGAGAACAGAGAAGGTTGATCAATCCTTCTTCTCTTCCGTTATTGTTTTATCACAGCCCTGTGTTTTGGGCTATAGAAAACATCTAGTGGAGGAATGTCCTCTACCTGCAAAACAATTTGATCGGAGGGGTTTTTTGGAATTATTTCTACTACTGTACTTGAGGGTGGACCGCTGGTTCCTTTGTTTGGAACCTCCTGTGATGTTGTATCTTGTGTATCGGCAGCTTTGGATGTTTCGGCATCCATTGACGTCTCAAGATTGCCTATAATGGCATTGAATTGTTTCCATTCTTCAAGCAATTTTGGATCCACTTGAGTATCCACATTTATTTCTTTGCTGCTCTGCTCCTGCTGCCTTTTCTGTTCTTCTTCCCTTGTTCTCTCCCGTTGCTTCTTTTGTGCCTCTTCCTGTTCTTTTTTTTGTGCCTCTTCCTGTTCTATTCTTCGGAGTTCCTCCTACTCTCTTCTCTGAACTTCTTCATGGATTGCGGATGTAGCAGGAGGTTCATTAGTGAGCTGCTGCTCCGGCTCGCTTGAATGAACCGTTGTTGCAGTGACTAACAAATCTAGAGGTAGAGTTTGCAACCTCTTTTCTCTAATTTTGTTAAATTCTACCAACCCGTCGTCATGATATCTCCTCCTGGCTAGCTGTTGTACCTGGAAGATTGACTCGGCGGAGGAGAATAGGTCATCAAACTCATCTTCCTTGTGCTCGAATTTAGTAAGCTTGGCTTGATCTAGGGCGTTATAGATGATTTTCATTGGGTCGAAGCGTCTATTAGGCAGAGTGGTGAGACTTAAGACGTTACTTTTTTCAGAGTATAGACGCCACACTTAAGAGGAAAAGGAGGCCAAACGTGCTTCTTTGAATTTCCGAGAGTTTTTGTCGCTGACGCAGTTGTAAGCTGATATGCTATTTCGCGAGCTAATAGCTTGTCTGGTATGTATAATGGGAGGACATGAGGTGGCCTGACTGCCGAAAACTTTGACATAGGTGAATTTTCTTCTCCAAACCAGGTTGCTAGGGTTATCAAGTCAATTTCAGCCTGAGAGGAGATCTTAGAGGCAGGTTTATCAAAAATTGCATAGTAAAGAGGTAGCATAAATCCATTGCAGACTTGGTATAAATGGTGCTTATAATTAGCTTTCCATAGCTTCTGGTGGTAAATATGAATAGGCATAGGGTCTTGTGGAGCCCATCTCCACCCTAAAATAGGAAACTCTGAATGGAAACAGAGGGTATCCAAAATGTAGGCACTAAAATAGAACGGAGGGATGAACCTATCGGTAACACGAGATTTGTTTCTGAATTCAAGAATAGCCGTGGCCAACTTATCCGATAATATAGTCCCCCAATCCATGATTTCACTATTACATGCTGCTTCTATCAAAGGAACCATTTCTATGGAAAACTTGGAAGAATCATGAAATCCCCATAGTTGACACATCATGGCTCTAGCATAACAATAAGGGGACCATAAGGAGTCGACGGAGTACTTACCCGAAGACTCATGTTTGTGTTTCGCTGGGTTCTGTCTCCATTCTCGTATGGGCGCTGACTCGGTCTCATTCTCATCTCGAAACTTTTCCAGAAATGCTTTGTTGTATTTCTTCTCTGGCTCGGGGAAGTGGTAAATTTGTCTGAAATCGTTGGGCTGAAATGAACCAAATATTCTTCCATCGACAGTGCAGAATGTTCTGTCCGTAATTGGAATTTCCTCGATTGCTCATCTCACCACATCCGTATATGGAATAATTTTCTCTCTAGCTGCTATCCTATGAAGGTAGGAATCAACCAAATCCTTCAAAGTAGCATCGGATTTCCGGCTTGAACCTACTGAGGCTTGTACCGATGTTTGCTGAGGTTCCTCGGCTTCAACCAGGTCGTAAATATTTTGCCAAGTAGTGTTGCCAAGGCCGAGACATGTGGTATCTGAGATTAATCCCTTCTTGCTCAGTCCTAGATCGGTGGCATGCTGCCCTGTTCTCATAAGAGTCGAACGCGTTCCAGACTTCTTAGATTTCTTTCCCATCGTTACTTGCAGAAAAACTCTGCGCAAGAGAAAGATAGACGTAATGCAGAGAATAGATAGCTAAAACCAAATATGAGGAAATTGTGTCAATCAATGGGAAATGGGTGATTTATCATAAGGCTCCCGTGGATGCAATCTCTGAAAGGATTTAGGCATGACTGCTCATTAATTGGTCGTTAAAACCTGTCAATCACTTAATTGCTTGTTATATCCTTTATTCGCCAAATAATGGTTTGAGCGTGGATTTTATTTTTTGGCAGTTGGATGCGAGTGAATCTCTATCGGGAAGAGAAAAGGCTTTCAATGATAATTAATATATAAGATAGCGAAATCATATTGATCCTTTTCGAAAATCGTGCTTTGGGCTCATTGCAATCGGCAATCGGAGGACGACTTGGGTAATTTCCTTTGAGTCTTATGGGATCCCTGATCACCGATAGCGATATCGCTCGACTCGCATCGGGAGTTTTAATGAGGAGAGTTTATTATATTCGTGTTACATTCCCCGATCGCTGATTGCGATATCGCATCGGGGCAAAGGGGAGGGGCCTTTTATTATTTGTTTTCTTGATATCCATCGGCTATTTTTCTTTCATCGCATCGGGGAAATCAATGGGTCATGGTTTATGCATCCTTTATTATTGCGATATGCGATCTTGCGACCGCTTTATCGCAATAATAAAGGATTATTTGTTTTATTTTAAAGACCGATTATTTCGAAAGGTTTTAAAATGTTTTGATTATTTCCGAACCTTTAGAAGAGTGATGGATTAATACCAATTTAATATAAAAGGGACCCATTTCAAATTATAATTTTCTAAAGTAATATTTTTTGAAATAGGGGGTTGTTGTATAGCACAACACCTCATTGAGAAAAGAACAAAGATTACATACCTTTCAAGAAGGTTGGAATATACGATTAGATCTGTGTGGTTGTCTTTGGCCTAGAGCTATCTTCAGGGGACCTCTCTCTTTGGATGTCTTCTCCTGTCGACAAATGTTTTTTTTCTGAATTTTGACATGACCTCTTTAACCTAGATGAATTTTGTTTTGATCCCTGGTCTGTATTTACTGCAGAAAAAGGTTTCCCTTGGGTGAAAAATGAGGGATTATTAGAAACTTCTACAAAAGAAAATAAATATGAAACATCACTTGCTACAAATTTTCTACCTACCCTTCTGCCATCAATGCTAATGGCAGGGTTGTGACCCATGAAAGATTCATGACTGGAAGTAGTATTCCTTATAACTATCTTGTTAACAACATAAGGCTTATGTTTTTCAGGTCGTGTGTTATTTTGACCTCCGTTTCCATATCTCAACTCTTTAGGATTTGGGAGTGTGGATTTGTTTTCCTTCATACATTCAAATTTGTTGGTCTCCAATCCACTCTGGCTATGAGCTAGCATTATCTTGTATTTATCCATTTCATTTGTAGGCTTACCTTTAGGATAGCTCTTTACCATATTATTTATAGAATAATGTGTAGTTACATCCATAAATTTCTTCTTCTTTCCTCGCTAACGAATCCCGTGAAACCTTGAGGCTTCAGTCTGTTCTGCATGGTTTTCATTGATATTCATTGCACTTCTGCCTTGTCTAGATATTTTAACTACCAAATATTTGATGCCATTTGCAGAGGATATCACTACACTTAGCTCTTGATCAATATTACCTTCCTCTACATTTGGAACTGTGTGCAAATTATCGTTACTTTTCTCCTTCCTGAATGTGTCTTCTTTGTCAAACTTTTTTGTCTTCCACAAGGAACATCATCCTGGATAAATGAAACCAATTAAAGTTAGCTTTCATCCAAAATAGAAAATTAAAAGTGAGTTATTAGAGGACAATTGAAAAAAAAAAGAGGAAAAGATAGCTAACTGGAAACACCTACCTCATGTGCTACCTTTTCTACATTTGAATTTCTCCATTAAACCTACTGGCCATCCTTCCAAACCAAATATGATATGTGGTTCCATACTTTGATTAGCAATGTATCTACTTTTCTTGCAGAAGAAAACAACATAATAACGCTATGGTCAAACAATAAGTATCTGACTGAGAAAGAGACACTAACATCACTCTACAAGTTTACTATAGCTCATAAATCTTCCTTGTAGAAACTCATGAGTTAGTCAACCTTTAAATTTTGTTTCTTTATCATGTGTTCAATCTATTTTTTTATATCGGCTATCTACTTAACCATAGTGTCTTTATTTCCACAATTTTTTCATCACCAGACTTTATTTTATGATTTTACACCATTGGAATTTTCTTACAGAGGGCCATGTTGTGATCTACATTAGATCAATATATTATTTTTCATCCATCTCAATTATTTTGGAGTGAAAATTTTGGAGGAATCGGCTTACTCATTTTTACCAGTGGTCCCATTCACTAGCAGTAGTGCCACAACACTTTGTAGCAAACAAAAGATTGCAGGGGCATAGGGTGCAACCACCAAGGCTATACGAGGTCACAGGTGACAGGTGAGTGGTATGGTAGAGTGCAGGGGAGGCACAAGTTGCATGAAATATTCATAGTGTACAGGAGCCAATAGGTTGTATAGAAAAACTATTTTTCAGATGAGTCAATATGGAGACTTTACTCATCATGGGTTTGGAAAGGATGAATAATTTTTCGTGGGTGTTAAAGGACTTAGAACAAAACATATTTTTTATTATTGTGGCTAGAAGGACTTAGCACGTGATATATATTTTAATCATATCAAGATCTGGTAGATTTGAGGATATGTTGGATGAAGCATCTAACTTCCTTCCTTGAATCGCAAGGGTTACCTTGATGCTGAAAGAGAATGGCATCTAGGAGATTCTTGATTAGGATATTCAACAACCAACAGATGCAATGCAGTTGACAACCCGTGAAAAATGACATATGGGCTCAGGGCGACATCATGGATGTGTGAATAATCACTTGATACGTCACATGGTAAATAAGAAGACAACCACAAAGATGTTCAAAGCTCTAGAGGACTTGTTCCAGAGAGAAAACATGAACAAGAAGATGATATTTAGAAACATTCTAAACATATGAAAGTCATAGTTAGGTTGGGATGACTAGCCATTCTCACCCTCATAATTTAATGCCTGACGTAACTAAATTCATTATTTGAATAATTAGATCATTTAGCATTGTGATCAAAGAAATTCAAAGTGATGTAAGACTCCTCTTAGCAATCTCCCAATTTAAGTACTATATTTCTTGAGTTTGTTATAAATTTCCCAGTGAAGACTTTTGTCAGTCAGTTTTCTCATGATACTGATGTAGGTGAGTTTCTTGGGTTTTGGTTTAAAATAGCATATGATGATAAGAATATATGCCCATAAAAACATTTCAGAACAAAGAAATAACTTTCATCCTTACTCATCCAATACAAAAATATATAATAGTCATAATGACAACGGATAATATTTTATATTTTCTATTACATCAAAAACTGAGAAGTTATATGATAGTTCTAACATTAACAGTCTTAATATCAACATTAAAGATACAAGGCATATAGGGAAATAGAACCTGATGTATATAGATATATACATTGCCACAGAAATGCTAAAATACACTTAACTCATAATCAACTATAGGAAGTAAACATCCACAACATATCATCAACTCATCATTGAGTGAATGCTCAACTATATGAATGGAATATGACCACTTCTGAATATTGATATGGCTCTCTCAATGGCGCCTCTAAGTTGAACCTATATATCTCCTCTAGAAAAATATAATCCTATATATCATTCAAATGGATAACCTTTTAGATTTGTTGCCCTCATTTGATAATGATACCTTCTCAAAGGTGTGCCCTAGATCAAGTCATCATGGAAATATCACTATTTACATAATGGAAAACAAGGGTAAAATCGCCATCCAAGATAATAGGTTTCTAGAAGATGAATTTGCTAGTAATTTACCTCATCTGATTTCAAAAGTGGGGACACATGCATATTTATATGAGGAAATAATATGAATTTCAAGATAAGAAGTCATGGGAGGATATAGAACTACTATGGAACTACCACACATCCATCTTAACTATGAATATATAGATGTCCCATTCCATTCCATAATTATATCACATGATAGATATAATTTAAAGTACAATTTAGTAGCTTAAGTTTTGTACGAAATCAATATGGAGACACTCAACCTTGATTAATTTCATGGCTCTTGGCCATTTCCCAAAATGTATCACATGGCCTTTGGTATGATATATTCAGAATTTTCATGTGCTCTTTTTGCTTTGTTCAAAATATGTTAGTTATGGCTCAGCATCCCCTGCACCCCAAACCCCAAACTCTAGCATCATATTTTATCCATATCCAATCATTGCTTGACGTGTTGAAAAATCTTTGGTTGACTTTACTTTATATTTATAAAGAATTAATGATATATAAGCTTTGTTATCTCCAAAATATGGGTTTGTAATCATAGAATACAAAAATTTCATTGTGTTGTAGATATAGGAATTGCGGTTTTAATAATTTTAGAATGTTTTTGAGGTGAATAAATGTAGTTCATGGGACCAAGGAGACTTAGGTTCACCACCCACTACATGTGCAAATGATGTTTACTATTTTGGAAAAGTCCTACTGCATATCATTTCAGGAAACATTACCAACATTGAATGCAATGACATGTGAGTTGGTGACTCTTCGTCGCTACACCATGACTTTCCACTTATTAACATTTATGACAAGGATAATCTTCCCCAAATAATTGATTCTTATATAATTTTAGATGAGGATATACTAGAGTAATTCTAGGTTGTGGCTGTAATAGCCGACATTTGTCTCAATCCTCGACCATCGAAAAGGCCAACTGTGCACCATGTCTTGAAATATCTTGAAAATCCCCACAAGGTTGTCCATGCTTATATGCTAAATGACAATGTTTCATTAAGAACATCATAACATAGCTCATGGAACTAGGCTTTCATCAATTGGAGAAGTTCCAACACATCCTAGAAGCAACAATATCCATGGATAATTCTAGGAACTTTGAGGAAAAAGTAGTTGTCTAGTGGCAATTCCAGGGGCAGAAATCATAGAAGAAGTAAATTCAAACATGGTTCTAGTGATTTTTTTTGGCCATACACATGAAGGGGCTCCCTGAAATACCAATTGCAAAGTAATGAATTGGACAAAATTTGTGGGAGAAACATCTTCTTTCACATTAATGTGCCATGTCATTCAATGAAGGGATAAGCCCACATAAGAAGCATGTATTTGGCTATTGTCTATAAAAGTGAATCCGTGCTTGCTGTTAGCTTCCTATACCAATAGGTTTTATTTTTCATGATTGACTGGAGAAGTGCCAAATATATTCATCCTTTTTATGCTGCAAATGTTCCATATGTTGATGAATTTTTGCTATGTATAGGTGGCTAATTCTCGCCACAGTTGATGATTAGTCAGACAGCCTAATCCTCGCTAGATCATGTTTGAATTTACTTGTCTCAGAATAAAGAATAAAGGTCTGCACAAACGGTTTAAGCTTGGAAAGCAAGAAGTCAGGTAGAGAAGAAAATGGTCTCAACAGCTTAATCTGAGCCCTGGAAGAAATAAGGGGAGACTTAGATAGGAAGGCAGCTAAAACCAAAGAGAAGAATCAGGGTTTGCTAGTTTAGGTGCACCCAATGAAAATGAAGACAAAATGTTAGCTATACTAGGTTGGGTAGGCAATTTTGATGGTATAGAAGCATGGTTTGTGAGAAATTTTCTCCTTCGGAACAAGTTGCCATCTCATAAAATCATAAGGTACCATGGCAAGGTGGCTACAAAACAAATGGAGCATGACTAATTCCCCTCCCCATTCTCCCAAGAAACACTTACTAACATTCCCCCAAAAGGGTAATGAGATCTGCTTATTACCTGATCTGAATTTGAAACTACTTGAAAAAGGTTTGCAAGGTATTCAATTCAATAGTAAAGATGTTTAAAAGATTCCCATGTCTTGCAGTAAAGAAACAAATGAAGTTTTCAGCTGTTCATGATCCATTCAAGCATAGTAGAAATATTTCTTTTTACTGTTTAACACATTAAAACGAATTTTTTCTGCAAAATAAATCAACCACAGATGGAAAAGAAGTTGATGAAGCAGTTCGCCCCTCCTGGGCTACGTCTTCTGGGTCTAAGGCTCCCAAATGGGTCAGTCCTCGTTTTAATTAAATGCTCAAAATGAATTTACATCTGAATAGAAGTCTCTACAGGTGAAATAGACTGTAAAATTGGATTCAAAACATATGAATCCTTTAGGATTGACCCTGCAGTTCTCACAATACTGGGCCCTAGTGGCTCCTAGAACTTCCACGGCTCCAAAACCTACGCAAATGACTGCTGATGGCTGAAAGACCTGTGCCAATGGCTTCAAAACGTCCAAAATATCCAAAATCAAAAAAAATTATCCAAAACCGCCTTTCCTAGCCAAAGTTATGGCCATTTAATGATAACTGCCAGTTTCCCCTAAAAGGACTCTAGATAACTTTAGTGGAGCTCCGCCAATTATGGCGGGACCGCCAAATTTGGCGCTCCGCCAAAAAGTCCGCCAACTGAACTGCAGTCAACCGACCGTAAATTCTGCATGTGAGCACGTTACCATTATCCTAGGATTGCGTGCCCGGTGGTTAAGGTTTGGCCCTTGGTTCCTGGGCGGAGGTCGTATGGAGGCGGGGCTGGCCCTTAGGGGCTGCCCCCCTTCTTTCCCGCCCGTAGCACAATTCAAAGCTTAAAATTCAAAATTTTTCGTTATATTTCAACTCCGCCTTCCGTGGCCTAACGGTAAGGCTTGCGGTTGTTATATGAAAGGTCGGGGGTTCGAATCACCAACCCCACCAACAAATTTTAACACACGCCCATACTTGCTTACGTCAGCTTGGGGCCATGTGGTGGGCTCCGAGCTTGCCACGTGGCAACCTCTGATTGGTTCGTTCCAATGGAATATTTGATGGAATATTTTGTGGAATATTCCAAGAAATATTCCGTGGAATATTCTTTTTTAAATTTTTTTTGAAAACTCAGAAATTAAGGGTTATTGGGCGATTTTGTTTTTGCCATAACTTTCGCATACGGCGACCGTTTTTCGAACCGTTTGTGGCGTCGGAATCGGGAGGATGAGATCTATCTAGTAATTTAGGTTCAAGAAATTTTTTTCACTTTCAATTTTGAGCATTCTTCGACACTTGGGACATGAGCCCCTGATCACGCCTCCCCATTAGGAAGCCTTTGGACCCCAAAAGCCTTCAACTACCTGTTAAAGAGATGAGGGTACAGTGCCCTCACTCTGTCCACCTCCATCCACTTTGCCTTGTTCGGTTTGCTGTCTTTGAGACCAACCCGAACATAATCTACATTGCCCCTCCTTGAAGTGCGTGTCCTTTTGTCAAGGATTGTATCTTCTTTCAGCTCATCTAAATACTCTGGCGAGAAATATTCTATAGATGGCAACTAAACAGTGCTTTCATGATCAACGATCAAAGGAAGTTCATACAAACTTAAGTTCTCGACATTAACAACAGAATACATTTGCATGTAGGAAGGCAAATCTAATTGAAAATCATTATTTCCAACCTTCTTGAGGATTTTGAATGAACCATAACGAATAGGCTTCAGATTTTTACCTTCTCCTTGCATCCTTTCCTTACTGATGTATAGCCATACCTCATCCCCTTCTTGAAACTTGTGATCGACTCTATGCTTGTCGTGTCTTTCCTTGTACTTGCCTTGACTTTTCCCAAGTTGTTCTTGAATTTTCTGATGTATTTGCTGAATTCTTTCAATGAATGAACGAGCTTTGTCAACATCACTATGTCCCTCAATGGCAACATCTTTCTCAAGAATGAAATCAAGAGGCGATTTTTGGAATACCAAACAAAGCTGCAAACGATGAGGTGTTGAAGTGCTTGCACGTTGTAAGCATGTTATATAGTGCAATGTCATCCCAAGCTTGGGATGCTTGCTGCAATATCCTCTCAAGAGGTGCACAATGGTTTTGTTCACAACTTCGGTTTGTCCATCTGTTTGCGGATGGAAAGCAGTACTTTTCTTCAACTTTGTGTCCATCATCTCCCATAGATTGGACCAAGAATTCCCCACAAATATGGAATCTTTGTCACTAATAATTGAAGTAGGCAAACCAAAGTGAATCCATAAATGATGAAAAAATAATTCAGCAGTTTGTTCAGCAGTTATAGTTTTCTTACAAGGTGTTGGTACCATTCTAAGCCCTTTTTCCCATTCCAAAACATGACCATTTCCTACCTTTTTCTCATCATCCATTCCTCAAATGCCTTAGAATTTAATTAATTTAATAGTTTATAATTGTTGACATGCATATTAATTGATTTAGGGGTTTGTGTTGACAAATTAGGATTTTAGGCCTAAATCACTACAGGAAGTCTTAACAACCTGTAAATGGTTTATTATGTGACATGTGGCATGGAAGCTAGGTAGGAGCAGAAGGCATGGACGAAAAGAGGAATGTCCAAACATGGACAAGCACATATTCCACATTAGAAACATTCCTCCTATCTGCACGGTCAATGCTCAGTCAACCCTAGCATGTCGGCACAAAAGGCAGCAATAGCATTCAGTTTTGTCCATTCACTTTTTAAGTTGTTTCCTATTTTGATTTTTGATTTTATGCATAAGAAAATTAGGAATATATCCGTGTTGTGATTTACCAAAAGCAGCAACAGCTGCTATGGATAAGCATCCATTTTTCAAGGGATGTAATTATGTAATTAAAAGACAAGGCCGAGACCTGTGATCAGTTACATACACATACTCATACCATCGTTTGATATTACAGTTACGTTTGAACAGAACCTCTGGTTTTTCTAATATATTGCATACTTGTTTAATATCGTGATCGTGGTGTAATCATCGGTGTGCCAAAGACACGGACGGGCCCTGCGTATGTGGTAGACCGATCATACATTTCGTTTGTGTTTACATTTTGCTTATGCTTATACTCTGTTTATATTTGCATTACATTCATAGTGTAGTTTTGATTTCATTTACAGTCAATTCAATTGAATGAAACGCATGTGAATTATATATATGTTTGAAGATTTGATTGCAGTGATGAATGCGTTAACTCAATGTCTATACATGTGTTAAAAAAACCCTCTCTTGGATTATGAATTGCATCCCGTAAAGGATTTAATCTCAGAGTTGTGTATAAAACACTGATATGGATAATGGTTATGAATTTGCTTTTACATGCCTTCTTTAAGTATTCTCGCTGAATGATATTGAACAAGGGTTGCATGTTGATGTCTCTGTAAGGGGACTGAACCTTTCAAGATAGCCATATACAGCATGATAGGAATTGCATTTTAGTTGTTAATAGCACATGATTAAATGCTTAGTTAGTTTAACAATAGACTTAATCTCAGCACTGTAACTTAGGAGTCATAGATTTAGAGTAGATCCTTTATGCTTATATATTTTAGGCACACGCCTCTAAATAAACGCACCCTGGGTTGACAATTAATTTAGACCGATCTAGCCCCCTAGATAGGACACTACATTTTGGCGCCGTTGCCGGGGAGGCGTACTTAAAGGATTGAAGTTTAATAGAAAGAAAAAAAATCAACAAAAATTTAGTTAAAATCATGCTCATTTATGCCTAGGTTTAGAGACAATCAGGGTAGATTCAGAAGAACCCCCCACCCTTCACAAACTAACCCATCATCATCAGGAGCAGACTCTGTAAAGCATTCAACACCAGCTGAGGAAAATTTCATTCAAGCCTTAGAGGATAAACAAAAATCAGGACAGAGACTTACACTCGTTGAAAGGCAAACCTTATATATTCATAAATCTCAGAAGAGGGACTTTCCTAGGTCTACCACACAAGGAGAAAGTAGTGCAGTGATTCAATACACTCCAGAGCTTGAACACTCCCCAGAGACTGAACACTCCTATCTTAATCCCTTCTTTAAAGGAAGTGACTCTGATAAATCCATTAAGATGGCTGATGAAGGAGATGGGTCAGCACAAAATCAAAGACGCAGAGATGAGGAAGAGTTCACTTTTCTTTTTCCCATACAAGAACCCCAGGAAGATGACCCAGACCCAGACTCATTCTTCTTTGAATTTGACATTGTATGCTGGACATATGGTTATACTAATGATGCCCATAGGCTCAGACTTTTTCCAGCCACATTAAAAGCATCAGCCTTGAGATGGTTCATGGGGCTTGGTGAACATACTATCACAGACTGGGATGGTATGAGAAAAGTATTTCTAAGGAAATATCAACCTTATTGCAGATCTAAAGATTCTAAAG
>APFE030482417.1:0-15832 GCA_000404065.3 Pinus taeda
TTTCCCACTGGATCTCAAAACCGAGACTACCAGCTTGATTTTTCATTATGTTCCTTTCAATGTTACAATACATATTTATACATGCCGAAACATCCAATACCATGGACCGAAAAAACCATCACGTCCAATACCATGGACCAAAAAACCATCGATCCAATACCATGGACCAAAAACCATCGCGTCCAAAATACATGTGCGAAAATCATGCACAAAACCATAGGTGGGTCCGCCCAACCTAACATAGGGTCCAAAACCAAAATTTTCCGGGGCGCTGCCCCGGACCCCATAAAGTGGGGTTACGGGTACCCCTCAAACCCCCTGTTAACTATGTGGAAAGAATATAACACAACCCAACAAGTCAGTGGAGCATAGAAAGCAAAAAGCTTGGCATGATAGGCATATCAGGAAGAAGACATTCGAAGTCAGGGATCATGTATTACTATATGACAGCAAGTTTTAGAAATTCCTTGGTAAACTGCAGATGCACTGGCTGGGCCCGTTCATAGTTGTGGAAATTAGAGATTATGGAGCAGTAAGACTAGTGCAACTAGACAGAGAAATGCTACAAGGATGGGTAAACGACGCACGCCTAAATCCCTTCCACAAGTCATCAAACACAAATTCAAGATAAAGGGGGGTCTCGACAACGAGCCCGCAAGTAGGTAGGAGGTAATAAAAGTTAGTTAGTCATGTTAAACAGTTAGTTGCAGTCATGCCTTTTATATCCTTTTCATAGAAATAAGAAAAAGTGTCAATAAGGTTGCAACAACATTATCATCACGCCGCAACCCATTTGTGGTCGGGGGGGGGGGAGTAGAGGTAGCAGTCACTCGTAGGCATATGCTTTCATAGCTCGTAATTTACACGTAGGCAGATGCTTTTCCAGTCTTTATGGTCACACATAGTCTCCATCCTTTCCGACGTACGAGTAGTCATTTCCATAATAAGAAACCAATAATGCAACTGTCAAATGGGAGCAGTAGAATATTTTCCCATTAGGAACATGTTTAGTTAATAAATAACTCCCATCACGACAAAATTAATACGCCATTCGGCCTACTTTGTCCTTCCCCAGTCCACGTCACGAATGTCAGGTCCAGGTCAGTCGACAATGACAAAGCATGGCTAGAACACATGGGGAAAGTTGTCAGAGTAATTAGTTGCTAAAGTCCACTCAGGAAACATCGTGTCAAGCCCGACTACTTAACTTGCAGGATAATGAAGGAAACTACAGAGTTTCAATTGCAGATGGAAGAAGAAATCTGGGCCCACTCTGAAGAATAGTTGCAAAGGCACAGGAGTGCGAAGCCTCAAGTGACAATTGTTTACCAAAGACGTAGAGAGATGGCGAAGGGAATTATCTCAGCTCCACAAGATAAGTTAGATGAACGAATTGAGCTAGTGGAGAATCTCTATGGGAAATATGATAAGTTGATTTTAATCGACAATGACCTTACAGATTACTTCTAGTTCCCAACTCTGTAGAGAGAGGTCTACACAGAAGAAGTCCAAAAGGAAGACGACACCAAGACCTCTAAAGTTAGGGAGGAATTCAGAGGATTGCAGAGGTCGACATTAATCAACTTGAGAAGTTTACCAAATTTTGACACTTAGTTCGCTGCCATGCAATGTACTAAACTACTAGCCAAAAAAATGCACAAGGGATCCTTATGGCTTGACAAAGAGTACCCCATTCATGTAGATGATATTCATCATCTAACGGGGTTGTCAGCTGGAGGGAACGTAGAAATCATAGTGTTCCAGGCAGGTGCTAAAAGAGCCAAGAAGCAGGGCGGCGAAGAGAACTACTATGCGAAATATGGAACTGAATGAGGTGGAAGAGGAGCAAAGATTGACATGATAAGGAGAGTTGACATCAGATTTGCCTGCTACATCATATCGGGGATAACTATGAGACACTTCTCGAGAAACGAATGCACATTGGACGCAATTTCGGTTGCGGAGCATTGCTGCATCAGGGAGGTACTCAACTGGTCTACTTTTGTTCTCAACGAACTTTTTGAAGCATGCGAAGATGTTTATAGGCAGAGTACCAATTTTCTATTTGGGTACATTCTAATGTCTCTGGCCATGTGGAAATGGAGGCCACCAAGAGGGAGCGAAATGATGGCTATTGTCGAAGGACAACCGTTATCACTCCGGTATGAACCATGGAGAGCATAGGGGGATCCGAGCACGAAGGAAGTAAATGAAACGACTTTCAGACACTGGTATGAAATGATATTAATTGCAGTAAGGTCAACGCAAAGGATACCAAAAACTCTACTAGATGAGTTTTATGAAGAAGTCTGGTTTGAAGCCTTGCATGGGCACACCTACGTTTGACCACGGTGCGTTCATCTAGAAAAATTCAAGACGAGGCCACAAAAATTCGTTATGACTGAAGTAGCACTACATAATGAGATGGGATCATGGTCGGGGGTGGCTTGCGAGATTACTGTTGGGAAGTACAAATATCTGTTTGGGGCCCTAAAGTCACAGGAGCAAGAGGGAGAAGTAGGGGAAAGTAGCAGGAAAATGCCAACCGAATATGACCTCCACTCGATAGTGCTGCAAATTGAGGAGAAAATGTTCGCACTTAGGTAGACAATTGCAAGTTTTGATGACCAGTCAGGTGAGAGTAACTAGCCCTTGCAATTTCAAGGTTCCACTATGTTTTGGCCCATCATTACAACTCCGTTGGCTATGAAACTTCCCATTAGGGTTGCTCACACTCCATCCCAGCCAACAGTCCCCAAACTAAAGAAGAAAAGAGTCATTCGCAACCCATTCTTTAAAAAGCCGAGAACTGCTACAGCAATCCCAATTGTCGACCTTATTGATGAGGTAGAACACTTAGTTTCTACATCCCCGATAGTCGAAGAAATTCCCCCCACTACCTTCGTTGCCTTACATCAGTCACAGGAATCTTCCCCACACACAACCTCTACTTCCGTGACCCTTTCAGAAACCCTTCCATTCGACTGACGACGAACACCTGTAGAAATGGAAGTTGAGTTAGTAGAGTGGGATAAGGGCACCACTTCTGCTAGCAAACATCGCTAGTATCACTACTTTTTGGGTCGAACCCACCATAAGGGAAAAGCCAAAGCACAACTATTCTGCAAGAGGAAAGGGATGAACTGTACCAACCACTTTTTCCTATAAATTTCCTGGTGGTCCTGAACCCTAACATTGTTCCCCCTACTCCCTAGTTCACCCCATAGTCACAACCCATTCATTTGACCACCTCCCACTCCGAAAAATCCATAGCCAGCGGCCTACCCATACAACACCATTTTCCAGAGCCCAACACAATGCAAGCCGACACACTACAACATTGGTCGTCGACGCAACTATTTGCATTCATACAACAAGCAACACATAGGTCAAGAAGATCCACGATGATCTAGCCAAAGAGCATGAGCAGCAGAGACAATAACAACAGGAGGTGACATAAGAGCGAGATCACCTGAGACGGGCAAACACAGATTTACAAGCACAGATTGACCAGGTCATGCAGAGATTCTAATCGTTATGGCCAATGATCATTGACGCAAACACGGAAACCCCAGCGGATATAACAGCCTACACACTAGTGAGTTATTGCGACCATATCCAGGAAACATGCTCGAATCTAGTAACCACCAATGCTAATATGAGAAAGAAACTGGAGACTGGAAGATCAGAGTTGTCGGACCTAGTCAAGATATACGTGAGGGCAGTTGAGGGAAAAACCAGCGAAGTCAAAACAAAGAAACAAACACTCGTCGATGCTCTTGCAGATGGCTATGCCTTGATGAATAGAGTCCACGATTGACCAGGAAGCTTGGCGTTGAAAAATCATCTAGTATACCCCATGAGAGAGCAGATACAAGCATTGTTCACCAGCACGAGGGACTGCATGGATTTTGTCCACCTTCAGCAGATTAATGAATCGATCGACACAATCTAAGCACAAGTCGATCAGATCGAGGAAGAGTCAGCAAGAACTAAGAAGGTGATTAGAGACCTGCGCTCACTCGTCTGTCTATTGGTTTTGGCTCTAAAGCAGGTTTGCAACACAAGCGAAGAATAATGGGACAATTTGCAAATTCGATGGCCAACTGAGTTAACTTCTAATATGGTCGAAGATTTTACTCAATGGGCTGACATAATCCTCGCCATATGGGAAGCCGCCCTCCAGAAGTACAAAAAAATTAGGCAGCAAACCACGATAGTTGTTCCAGAGCTGAAGCCTTCGTTTGAAACGAGGGAGCTTCAAAAGGAGGAAAGTGCAGTGGGAGCAAACACTACCCTGCAAATGTTGGTCGAAACAAAGGAAGCACCAGCCCATCTGTTAGCAGAGCCGACACAACCAACAGTGCAGCCACCAACCAGAGCACCCACAGTGACCCCAGTAGGACCGACTGAGATCGAAATGAATTGACTCAAGGACGAGTCAAAGAATTGTGGATGGGGCCTGTTGGGGCCTTTGTTTTGATTTTTAAAAGATTTTGATTATTTTGGCTTACCAAAGAATGAGAAGGAAATGGGTGGCACCAGCAATGGTTAGGTTGCAGGGAGGGAAGTTGGAGGGGAAAGCAGGAACAGGCAGTTGTGGAGTGGTTATGGAAAAGTGTCAATAGAAGACAGAGGTAGTCGAGCGGACAAGAAGGAGGAGTGGTAGCCAAGGGAAAGAACAACCGAGTGGGAACTAACAGTCCAAGCGACAGGGAAAATACAAAAGGAGAAGACCTGTAAGGGAGAGGGGTTGGTTGTTTTTGTTGGTTTTGTGGATGGGATAGTTGGTTGCGGCAGGACAAAACTAGAATGCAGGGACATGGCCGAGCAGGACCCCTGAGTTAAAGAACAAGCCTGTGAGTCTATAAACAGGTATTCCTTGTAATCATCTGTGTCAAATTCTGATATTTCATGTAATAGTCTTTTGTTGAACTAATATGAAGTAAAGTCCATACTGGTTTCTTATCATGGTGTGTATGGTTGTTTATGATGTGTCGACCCACTTAAAATTTTAAATATCCTGTAAGATTCATGCATGTAGTAGCTTCTTAGTATTGGATGGTATGTTGTTATCTCAATTATGTATGTGATGTTGTTTATATATAACCGGATGATGCATCCTTGATCCCATGATGAACCCTTCTTAGTTCTGGTCGCGGCACGCCTCGAGTGAGACTCCTTACGCCTTGGGTAAGGTGAAAATGCCAGCGTTGTCCTAGACTACAACGATCCATTGTTGGCCCTCCGCGCTTGAACCCAGGGTCTTCCCCCCCTTGACTCTTTCATCCCAACATGTATTATATTAGACCATTCTTAGTGATATATGCAAAGTTATCCTTTTATATTTGAGTGGTTTATCATGACCCATCCTATTAGTCCTCATTTTAAAAGATTTCCTACCCTTATGGCATATATTAACTATCTCTTAAAGGTCATTTATGTCCAAAATTATTGCACAGGGATCTTAGAATGGATCTATTAGGACACATGACTTAGGGAACCTGTTATAAACCTCACACCTTAAAAATGATAAGAAACCAATAATTAAAGTCCTCTTTAAGGGGGGAGGGGGGAACTAATTTTGCAATTAATATGATGTACAAGACAAGATTTGATGATCTTGAGACTAGGTCTCCGTAGTTTGTGTGTGTTTGTGTGTACACACACACATATCTATACACATATACATATATAAAGAGAGACAGAGGAGGGTACAATTATAATAAAATGGGACCATGAAAGGTTCTATCCTACTTAAGAATATAACAATAGGAATGTGATCACTCAATATATAGGGCTTAATAAGGGGTTTTAGGGTTAACATGAGGCTTATATAGAGCTTAACATGCCCCTCTACTTCAAACAAGTGTTGTCCTCAACACTTGACTAATTGCTAATGATTATGCATCAATAAGTCATGTTCACATGTCATTTAACCCACTGTTAGATTCTTATGTTTGATGTTGTACTCCATAATTGTTGGATTACTTAGTTGCTTAATCCTTATTTCATGGATTGTTTCTACTTCTAATATGATTTTCTCTTCTTCATTTATCTTCGGTACACTTCCAAGCTGCAAATGAATAACATAGTCATGATCTCAAGTAGGTGGAATACCCTTAGGCATTACTTTAAATACCTTGGAATGATTATTGATAACTTTATGGAGATATCCTCACATATATGATATTGACGTTTGAACATTTAGTGAACATAACTGTGCAATCACACCCTAGTGCCCCTTTTGGAGTAGTTTAATTATTCCATTAGAGTTTGTCACTATAGATGGTTTCCATTAGATACCTCTAAGCTCAATTTATTTTCCTTTTCGAGTAAATCTTATGAAGGGATCTTGAAAATTAAAGATCATTGTTCCAATGATTGTAACCACTGGACACCTAATATAACATCAACACCACCCATTTGTATTGTAACCATGGGATTATCCAATAAATTCTCCTCCATATTGAGCTTAATACTATTGCACTTGCTTGAACAATTTATTGTACCACCATCTGCAATCATTACTTGAAACTTTTATGTTGGATACACAAAACAATTAAGAATTTTTGCTAATTGGCAATTGATAAAGTTATGGGTACTTCTAGAGTCAAACAACATTATTACCTTTTCCTTTTTGTTATGTCCTTCTATCTTGAGGGTTTGTGGAGTATCAATGTCAATCAATGCATGATATGATATTATTAGAGTAGTCTCTTATAACTCTATATCTTGTGACAATTCCAATTCTTGATCTTCTTCCTCTTCAAAGTCTATGTAGAATAATTTCTTCTCACCCACATTTATGCCCCTTATTGTACTTGCTATCACAATTGAAACAGATTCCTCTTGCTCTTCTTTCATCGATTTGTTAGGGTGTCAACCTTGTGGGTTGAGTGAGGTCAGGAGAGGGACCATGGTGTTCTCTATTATTGTTGGTGACCAATTTTTCTAGTAGCCATATTTTTACTTTCAACTTTACTATCTAGACTGAAAACACGATATAGAGATCTAAGTTCAAAGAGACACACCTCATCTTGAATGCTTTCCTTTAAAGTTCCCGTAAAAATTCCAAACAAATTATTCTTTGAATGTTCTTTACCCCAAGACTCAACTTTTGGAATTCTTGAATATGCTTTGTAGTTGGACCTTTTTTCCTTTATATGTCTCTAATATTTGAGACTTTTTAAATCTAAGACTTTGGTCTATAATAATTTCAAAATGTTTGTTGTGCAATTCCACAGGTCTCACTAGAATTTGATGTAACATGTGAAAGTCATGGTAAATTCCCAAAACTTGTTGATTTTTGGCCTCTTCCAAAGAGATAATTTGCATAACATGCTACATATCCAATTTTTCAAATATAATTATGAAATTTTTACCTAAGGTACTTTTGTATGTCTCCTAATATCTCTGGAAATTTCATAGTTGAAAAGTCCCCACCCCCCCCCCAAAACATTATAGAAAAATAAACAAGTTGATTTGTTTGGAACTAATATCAAGACCATTGAGAAACCCTCACTTCTATAGGGCATATCTCCAAAAGTATAGTGAAACAAAGTCTTAAAATTTTATCATGAGTACCTTGATATCTCTTCTCTATCTCCTAAAAAATTCATGATTTGAAACATCCTTGAAAATAAGTTATAGTGAAAACGTCAAACTGACCTATTTGAAATTGGTTTTAGGAACATTAAGAAATCCTAAATTTATTAAAGCATATCTCTAAATGTATAACGAACCAAGGTATGGAAATTTTATCTCAGATAACTAGTAATCTCACCTTTGTCCCCTCAAAATTTTGTGATTTGAAACATACCTGCAAAAATTATAGCGAAAATGCTAAAATTACTTGTTTGAAATTGATTTAAGGAGTATTAAGGAAAACTAACTTCCTTAGAGCATATCTCCAAAAGTATAACGAAACAATATTTGAAATTTTAACTAGATGTTCCCAATGATCTCTCCTCAATATGCTCCATATTTCACAATCTAAAGCGCCCCATGAAAAAATTTATAGTGAAATGCCAAGATGACTTGTTTGAAGTAGCAAAACCATAGGATCATAAGCTCTGATTCCAAATGTTGTGAAACTTATGCCTTCAAAATTATAAGAAACCAATAATTATAGTTCTCTTCTAGGGGGAAACATCGTTTTACTGTGAAAACAATGTATAAGACAAGATTTGATGATCCCAAGACTAGGTCTTTGTGGTATATAAATAGGAGACAAAGGGTACAATTATGATAAAATGGGACCATGAGAGGTTCTAGCTTACGTAACAATATAATACTAGAAATGCAATCACTCAATATATAGGGCTTAATAATGGGTATTAGGGTTTACATGAAGCTTATATAGGGTTTAATGTAACGCCTAGGTCTTTTTCACTCTGACATTATGTATAGTGTTTCTCATGTATTTTAAAGGTTGTTATTCCTAGAGATCACACTTATTTTATGCCTAAGCATGGGTATCTCTATGTATTTATCACACTCTTATTGAAGTGATCATCTCCCTAGTACTTTAGGGATTCATGACATGTATCCATCATTTAGGTTGCTTAGCACACTTTCATGCAAAAACAAAGCTATTGAAACATCTTCATAACTCTCTAGGCATTTGTCAAAATCCACTAGACTTTTGAGGGCCTTTCATCAAGCACCTAAACTAACCATGCCATGCCACATCATAGATATTGGATCACTTGGCCTTCTCGCACATTTGAAAGCACACATCACATAATTTAATGGATATCTACCTTGGAGGATGCATTACCTAGTTCTTGGGGCATCTGCCTAGCAATTGTGGACCTTCTTTGGGCTCCTTTGACTAGAGGATGTTATTAGCATGATTTACGGAGGAGTTTATGTATTAAAGACCTCCCTCATGATTGTTTTATCTAATTTTAGGAGAAACATTCCCTATTTGCACTTCCCACACACCACACATGTGAATCTTCTTCATCTTGAGGATAGTCATTGGCATATTTATTGGATCTATCTTCATCGAAGAGGCCTCTTGAGCGGGTTACCTTGCATCATGGAGGAACATTGGGATCCCTTGAATTCCCATTGACTATTTTAGAAGGGCACCTCTCCCCCTTGGGGGAATATTGTACATGTGGTACTTCTCTTCTTGTGCTTTATGTATTGTTTCATTGTTTCTCCTTAGTTAGTTGGAAGATAGGTATATCTTGAGATCTCCTGGGCTTGTTCTAAGAAGATTAAAATACTTTTGTAATATGAGGTTTGTTGGAGCCTCCTCTATAAAAGAGGCTTCTCCTCACATTTCTAGTTGTTGTTGGCCATTGTAAATGTACTTTTGTTCAATATCTACATATTGAGGTGGTTTGTTATCAATTCTTGAAGTTCTTTTATCTTAGTTTCTATTTTGACACAGAAAGATTGATTATGAATGCTCAAGTATTGTACAAGCTAATAAGGTCAATACATTTGAAGGGTAATGCTATAACATGGAAGAAACATGTTTTGGGGTAACTCCATTTTTTCTTCCTTTCTTAGTTTGATAACTATTTGATTTCTTTTTTGTCCATCTATTTAGGAACCCTAATTAATGTATTGAGTATGCTTATTCAAGTTATAATTGATCTTGTTGGTGAATGTGCTCATTTAGGGACCCATTTTTCTAGGGCCCTGGTCTTCATTATTGATCTTGATTATATAGTAGACTATTTTTCCCTTTCGGTTCTAGTCCCTTATTCCCAATCCTTACACAAAATAGACCAAACTTGAAGTGACGTTTTCTTCTTGACCCCATAAGACCTAGTTGGATAAGGCACTTGTATTCTCCCATCAACCAACCAAAAAAATTACAAAATACCACTCTATTTTCCTTTTTGTTTGCAAAGAAATCTAAGAAAAACCATTAAAAACTCTATGTTAAATTTCTTTCCTAGTCTATCATTAAGTTAATTGCTAATTTCATTTTCTAGTCTAGCTTAAGTTAGGGTTTGATCTTAATTTTCTATCTTAAAACCTTAAGAGGCAAATTGGTCCCTCGTGATTATGCATCTAAAACTAATTTATCAATCATTGTGTTGTTTTATTGTTTGTGTAAACCTATAAATTGCATAAAAATATTACAAAAAATAGATTTACATAAACCTTAAGTCTAGGTTTTAATGCATACAAAGGATATCTAGCACTAAAATTAGCATTAATTCATGTACTATAAGGTTTTTTCAAGTATTGTCTTCTTTTATAGTTGTGAAATCATCTTTAAGTTGGCACTACTTACATCTCTCACACATAAAGATCCTCGAAAAATTCAAAGCTAATTTTGATAAACCATAAGGATAATGTACCTTGCGATTCAAGTTCTTCTTCCTTGCATTGTTATTCTTATTGTGAACTTGATTCAAAATGGTTTGGTGTGACATCCCCTGGCTACATTTTCCATTTATTGTAAATAACTGTAATTATTTTGTTATAATGGCTGAGGTATTGGGACACAAATTCCAGAGTTGAGGAGGGTAATTGCTTAGGATTTATAGAGTTTTGGGTTGATTAAATGGAAATCATGGAAGCTTTCCAAGTGTGCTCAAAGGGACAAGCTATATAAACTACCAACAATAAAATAAGGATAAGGAGCATGCTTCTTTGCAACATCATGCAAGCAAGAAAGGATAAAGAATCAAAGAGGAGGTGGTCATGCTACTAAAGAGTCACTTCATGGCTACACTCATGTAGAGGTGAGTTTACCATCAGTTGTAATAAGAAATAGCCATAAATGAATATCAAGGAGACCGGGGGAGATAGAGAGGCAGGTGGTACCATCTCCTTGCCCTAGGAGATTCTAGCTAGGCAACCAAAAAACGAATTGGGAGACACGACGTTAGGGAGAAATTCGGACAGAGAGATAAAGCGTAATTTTACATAGAGAGTAGTATAATAGAGAAGACGTTGGGGAAGAGCAACAAATACTGGGGAAAAAGGGAGCATGAAAGAAATTGGACATACGCTCATACACATAGATAAGACCCATTGTGGAAGATCTAAAGGAAGCCAAGGGAGCAACTTGTAGGAGGGAGGTCCTGCATTGCTACAAAAAAAAGGAAGAACATTGCAGGGATTCAAGGAAGAGGCCTTTGGAGTCCCTATTCCATTGGTTTTATCCCTTGAGAAACCCTCTCAAGCTCTGAAGTCTAGCTCGAGGGTGACAACTGCAAGAAAGATTGGCTGCAACTTATCTACGGTTGGGTGGAAAGCTATAATCTTAGACCCAATTTCCCAACTTATAGCTTAATATTATTATCTATCCTGGTTAACCTGTGCAATGAATTCAATCCTTGTAAATTGTTGAGCTATTTGTATGCAAGTTGAATGTATGAAGCTAGGTTTCTTATATAGCTGATTATTGATATCTCGATAGTTTTCAGAGTGATGATAAAGTGTAATGGATTTCATGGTTAAATTATTGTGTTAATAATATGACTGGAAGGTGTGCAATATAATAATCCCTATGCATGGGTTGTTTATGGTTTTGGGTGTCCTCAGTATGAGGACATAGGTATGGCATATGTTCATAAATATGATGTTGCATTGTTGATCCCTCTACAATAGAAAGATTTTTTTATAAGTTCATGTGTTTGGAACCCAAATATATATATATATATATATATATATATAATATATATATATATATATTATATATATATATATATATATATATATAATATATATAATATATATATATATATATATAATATATCAAGCTATGTGCATTCATAATACAAAAGGGATGGCAACCATATGATTAGGACTAGGAATCATGAATGATATTAATAGTGCAGTTTTGTGTGTTTCAGGATAACTCAAGATCCTTAAGAAACTAACTACATTGGTATATTAAATCCTATGAACCTTAATTCTCTTAAAAATTTGAGAATGTCAATCCTCGGTAGAAACACAATGTAAAACCCTCTCTCATTGACCTGAGCAAGAAGCTGTGGAAATGACTCCATCTCCTGAATACATTCGAATATAATTGGAAGGCTGAGTGTAACATGGCCTGAGACCCTATGGTGGGTTTAAGAGGAAAAATGTTATGTGACATAATCTATAGGCCTATGCAATAATTTATTCATAGTGCCAAGATTAGTATGTGGTTGGACACCCAAGGCTTTGATGTAATGGTATACACACACATAGCTACCAAGTCGCAGAATCGATCATCGGGGCCTAGCAAGGTCAGAGGTCGGGAGTTGGTGTTATAGGTGTGTGTGTGATTAGGTTGTACGGAGAGGCCCGACCTGACCTTTCATCAACAAAGTGGGGCTCTAGGCCTCCGTAACATGGCATATGCCATGAAGGTGTAACACTGACACTTCTGTCGAGGTGAGGTCACCACGTAAGCACCACGTGGGTACCACGTGACATGGCCAAGAATAAAGGGGTGAAATGTTGAGTGGCCATAACTTATGATCCAAAAACTAGATTGGGGTAAAGTTTACCTTACGATAAAGTTATTAGTGAGTTAGACAAATGGCATTGTATGTTTTGGATTTTGAGGAAGTTGAAAAAGGTCGAAAAATTTAGACCCCATTTCCATAATAAAATATTGGGAGTCGGGTCAACATAGTAACCACCTCTTTTGGGTTAGGGTGGTAAGGGGCTGTGGTTACATTTGGGTTATTATTTCAATGTATATCATAACACTAGTTGAGGTCTTGCTAAAAAACTCTCTTAGGTTGATATTTATTAAATCTCAAATATGGAAATCTACAATAAATTTCTCGTAAATAGATTTCAAGGTTAAGGACAACCCAAGCTTCACCTTGGACTTTTCCTTGACCAAGCACATAATTGATCCATATGTGAAAATACACCACAAAAGTTTAATTAGTGTTTAAAGGTTACATCTCATGTGGTTTCATTAAGCTTAGAGTTGTTTCTTTTCCTAGTTACTTCTTATGAGTTGTTATTCTCTTGGGATGTCAATCAAATTATTCCAAATCTGAGTTATGTTTCTTGCAAACTTTATAAAATAGAGTTAGCTTTCATCCACTAGTTTTAACCTAATGACATATCTTGGTGGGTTATTGTGGATAAGATGGCAAAAAATCTTAAGAAAGAAAACATGGGTGTTGACTTCTCCCCCTGAATATAATTGGTAGAATGGTTGATTCAATAAAGGATTTGCCTAATCCTAAACTATACAAAGTTGTGTACTCTATTCCATGTTTAACAACAAACTTTACATTTAGTGTGACAAGCATGTTAATTCAAGTGATGTTAAAAGAAAATTAGGCAAAATTAAGACATGATAGAATTAAGAGATCAACCCTTGTATAGCATGTTCATAATGCCAGTCACCTAATGTGTTTAGAAGATGCAAAAATCATTGTGAAGGAAGGAAACTACATCAAATGAAAAATAAGACAAACCCTAGGAACTAAATTACTTCATAATAATTAACCATGATGTTACAAAGCTGAGTGAACTTTGGATGCCCCTTTCTCATGAGTTTTAACACTCTTGAAGATTGAGAGGTTAAAAAAGAGAATGTAGACTTTGCATCCCAAATTTGAACATGCTCGTGTTCTTAAAGTATTGTCTTAAATAATTGAATCACTTGTTTATGGCATACTCTCTCTCTCTCTCTCTCTCTCATACCATTGAAGTAAATCATTCCTCGTAGGGATGCCTCCCTTGGCCTTTGAGAGCTAGAAAAAAGTAAAGGGGAAAGTGCATTTAGGTGATAGTGGCATGATTCTCATATGTTTCCCGAAGGTAGGATGCATAGTTTCCAATTTGATGCTAGTTTCGGTGGTAAAGCAAAGCCTCTACAAAAATTGAGGAAGCCATGCATGGCACTACAATCTTGGTAATTCCCGATTTCACAAAAACAATTATTGTGGAGGGTGATGCATCAAGGTACGATATTGATGCAGTTTTAGTGCAAGAAGGAACGCGTGTTTCATTCAAAATTTGTTAACTTAAAGGAAATAACACAATCAAAGGCATGTGTGAGAAGGAAAATTTGACCACATTACATGTAATTAGGCAATGCCACCCTTACCTAATGGGTAGAAACTTAAAGGGAAAAATATCCCATGATTTTTTAAAGTACTTGGGATAACAACTCTTTTTGGTGGATTAACAAAAGCGAGTCACTAATATAATATCTCATGAATTTGAAATCTCCTATCAATAAGGAAAAGAGAGAGTGGTGATTGATACACTTTCAAGAAAAGAAGATGACAACGATGCCTTAATTTGTGCTAAATTTTCCATAGGCATGTTATTGGGTTGAAGAAGTAAGGATTGAATGGTAATAATGCTAGACTACACAACAACACATTCAATAATTGCAATATGACCTTGGTGCATCGTACACATTTATATGGAAGAATGATTCCCTATGGTACCAAGATCACTTATATATATGTAAGAAATCCCAACTTTAATAGAAGACCCATTCTTAACTACATGATTATCCTATCGGTATACACTCAAGAATTCTAAAAAAATATCATGGAATCAAGTGTCATGAAACCAACTCACAAAAAGATAGAAAAGATAGATAAACGCCTTCAAAATAAGCCTCTTTGAGGGTCCAACCTCCTTTACATTACACAAATGAACAATTCTTGGATGATACAAATGACAAGACCTCCTTTCTATATATAGGAGTATAAGGGGTCATAATATAATCAGAGCTGACATAACAATAATAACAATAGTGGGCTTCTATGGGGCACAATAATAACAATATGGCGACTATATGAGCACAACAATATAATAATGGGGTTGTACTAATAACAATAAGGGGCTACACTAGTAGTATAGGGACCTAACATGCCCCTCTCCTTCAAAAAGTGTTGTCCTCGACGCTTGAGTAGTTCTTGATGCTTCTGTATAAAATTCTTGTCCTCCCATGTGGAATCTTCAGTGGGTAAGTTCTTCCACTTGATGAGATACTTTGAAATTGATTTATTTTGTAGCTATCAGGTTCTTGTTTTTGTCACTGCTCCAGGCTCCAATATGATTTTTCCTTCCTCATCAAGTTCTAGCAATATTGTTTGAGTTGGGATCTTCTAAAACTTTTGAATGAGTTGCCACACTTCTTCATCCTTCTTCCATTCATCCCTTGCTTCATTTATCCAATCTGGTTGGATAATAGAAATAGCACAAAATAATGTTTCCACATCCTCATCCTTTCTTGAGAGTGCATCTACCACAACATTTTGTTTCCTTTTTTGTAGATGATTTCAAAGTCATAACCCAACATCTTTGTGACCCATTTTTGTCTCTCTTTAGAGGATAATATTTGTTCTAAAAATTATTTGAGACCATCATGATCCGTTTTTACCTTGAAGTGTCTTCCCATTAGGTAGGGTCTCCATTTCTTAAGTGCATGTAGTATTACCAACATTTCCTTCTCGTAAATAGCTTTGTGTAAATACTTTACTTTGATTGGATGACTTTCGAAAGAAATGAGTCTTTCATCTTGCATTAAAATAGCACCAATTCCATTTCCTGAAGCATCACATTCCGCAATAAAGGTTTTTGTGAAGTCCAGCGTAGCTAGGATTGGTGCTTGGCACATTGCCTCTTTAAGATGTTTGAAGGCCTTTATTGCTTCTGGAGTCCATGAAAATGCATTTGTCTTCAATAATATTGTTAGAGGTGTTGGTGTTTTCCCATAATTCTTAACAAACTTACAATAATACCTTGTCAACCCAAGAAATCCTCGCAGATGCTTTATGGATGTGGGGATTTTCCTTTCCTTAATGGATTTAATTTTGCTAGGGTCTACCTTAACACCTTCATGAGATACAATATGACCTAGATATTCCACCTC
>APFE030482417.1:15852-26270 GCA_000404065.3 Pinus taeda
AAAGTATTTAAGACTATCATGATCCATTTTTACCTTGAAGTGCCTTCCCATTAGGTAAGGTCGCCATTTCTTAAGTGCATGTAGTATTGCCAACATTTCCTTCTCATAAATAGCTTGCTTGAGATGTAGTCGTAAAAATACCCAATCACCTACATGAAAACTTCTTTCACTGTAATGTTGATTTTCCTGTTGTTTCATTTTATTCTGCACCAAAGTGGCATTATCCTTTAAAGGTTGAAGAACTTGTTGTTGATGCTCAATGTGATCTTTCACTGCTTGAATAATTTTCTTCTTGATATGTCCTTTTATCTTGAGAGTTTGAAGAGTGGTAATTTCTTCCAATGCATTACAAGATATGGCCGGACTCATTTCTTGATGCTCGATGTGATATTTCACTTCTTGAACATTTTTCTTCTTGATATGCCCTTCTATTTTGATAATTTAAGGAGTGGTAATTCCAGCCAATGCATTACAAGATATTGTCGGATTCATTTCTTCTTTCTCGATATGATCTTTCACTTATTGAACCTTTTTCTTCTTGATATGTCCTTCTATCTTGAGAGTTCGAGGAGTGGTAATTCTTGCCAATTCTTTACAAGATATGGTCGGATTCATTTCTTCTTTCTCTGGGATTGGTTCCTAGTGTATATCCTCTTCTTTTGATGTTTCTCGATCCTTTTATTCCTCCTATTCATAATCTATGTAAAATAATTTCTTCTCAACACACTTATGACCTTTAGTGTATTTGCTATCATAATTGTAACAAAGCCCTTTTTCTCTTTTGTCTTCTAATTGTTGTGGTGTAAACCTTGTAGGTTGTGGAAGGCTAGGAGAAAAAGCACTTTCATAATTATAGTCACGAGTGGTGGGATTCCTTGTTTCCGTAATTTCGCTTTCAATTTTTCTTGCCAACCTGAATGCCTTCTCCAATGAATCAGGTTCCCAAAGACAAACCTCATGTTGAATGTTATGCTTTAAAGTACCTATGAAGACATCAATCATCTGCTTCTTTGGAATATCATTTACCCTTATATTCAATTTTTGAAAGTCCTCAATGTGCTCTGCCATTGAACCCTTTTGTTTGAGATTTATCAATTGGTTGAAGAAGGTGTTTCACTTTGTATTTTCATAATGTGCTATCATTTCCCCCGTGAAAATTGACCACGTGACAAGTGGCTTACGAGAACAAAGCCCTTCATACCATAAAAATTGATTCGGTTCTAAATATAAAGATGCAATACATACGTATTGTAGCAGTTTCACCTCATGCAGATCAAAATATTGCTCCATTTGTAATATCCAAATTACCAGATCCTTACCATCAAACTTCCTCATATCGCATTTTCTTGATTTTAGGAGCTCGATGATGAAACAATTGTAACTCTGTAATTTCGAATCTCCCAGTTCTGAAATTGCGACCTATGGTAACCCTCTACGTCCTCTTTCCAATGCCACTAGTCTGATCAAAATTGGATTCTCTAAGGAAGCATTATGCATAATCTCCCAAGATGACCTGATTATATGCCTTTTTCAGAAGAGAGAACTTGTATGAAGTGTTACGTATCACCGCTTCAACCTTTGGATATGAAAAAAATACATAGAAAACTATAGTCCGTCCTCTTTCTGCAACTTCTTACGAAATTTCAATTCGATGCTCAGTGAGACAGTTATGACGATTTTCCCGAGGTCACCTGTTTGGGATGTAATTCGGGAGCTTGCAAAAACCCTAAATGTCTTGGATTGTATCTCTAAAAATATAGCAAAACAAGATCTGAAATTTGGGCCCGAGATTCCCCACGATTTCGACTCAAATGGGTTTAAATTTCAGAGTCTGAAACGTTGTAGAAAAATAATTATAGCAAAAATTCACGATGACCTATTTGAGATAGAATTCTGGAGCTTACAAAAACCCTAACTTCCTCAGATCATATCTCCGAAAATATAGTGAGACAAGATCTAAAATTCAGACTTGAGGTTCAATGAGATTTCGTCTCAAATGGGTTTTTTTCTGTAGTTTCTAAAATGTTGCAGAAAAAACTTTATAGTGAAAATTCCATGTTGACCTGTTTGGAGCAGCGAAACCCTAGAATCCAAAGCTCTGATACCAAATGTTATGAAACCAACTCACAAAAAAAATAGAAAAGATAGATAAATGCCTTCAAAACAAGTCTCTTCGAGGGGGAAACCTCCTTTACTTTACATAAATTAACAATTCTTTGATGATACAAATGACAAGACCTCCTTTCTATATATAATCAGAGCTGACATACCAATAATATTGTAAGGGCACAATAATAACAATAGTGGGCTTCTATGGGCCACAATAATAACAATATGGGGACTACATGGGCAGAACAATATAATAAGGGGGATGTACTAATAACAATAAGGGGTTACACTAGTAGTATAGGGACCTAACATCAAGTAGGATTTTTTTTTGGGAAGCCTTAAACCTATTGTTCAAAATTTTGTGGTGGAGTGTTTGATTTTTGAATGGAACAAAGGAGATTTGTTCAAGGCCTTGCGTCTTTTATAATCACTAGCCATACCAAGTCATTGTTGGGAGGATATCACGGGTATTCCCAAGTTTGAAGAAAGAATGTTGCCATGGTGGTGGTAGATCAACACACAAAGTATGCCCATTTTATTCATTGTCTCGCCCTTTTCAGGAAAGTAGGGTAGGCACATAATTCATTGAGAAAGTTAAAAGCTACATGGAATTCCCAAGATTACTTGGGAATTATAAAGATCCAATTTTCACTGGCAATTTTTTGATTGACTTATTTTCTTCTTGGGGTACTCAACTAGCTCACAACTCCTCTTACCACCCGTGTATGATGTGAAAATTTAGATTGTGAATAGATTTATAAAATTCTACCTTTGTTGGTTTACAGACAAATAATCATAATGGGTCAAGTAGTTACCTTTAGCATAATGGTGGTATAACACTTCATTCAATAGTTTGTCCAAAATGGCCTTGTTTACAGTGTTCTATAGGTATCTTTCTCCATCGATCATGTTTGAGATGAAAATCAAAGGTGCAAGTGGGTGGAGGATGACATCCAACACCAATAAGAGGTTCTTAAAATATTGAAGGACAACTTGGCCACAACATAAAACGCGATGAAAACCAAGCATAAGAACATCACAATAAAGGCCACATTAAGGTGGGGGATTGAGTATTTATATGGTTGCAACCAAACAAACATATGTCCTGAAGCAAGAAAAGAAAGATAGTCAATTAGCACCCAAGTATTGCAGCTCCTATAATGTGTTGTAAAGGATTAATAATGCATAGTTGCATTTTCTTCACATGTTCATCAAGTCTTCCATGTTTCTTATTTATAGAAGGTTATAAGTGGTGATAAGATCCCAATTTAGACTATCATGCTATTGACGAAGAGGGAAACATCATTATAGACTAAAAGAACCATTGAAAAACAAATCAATCAATCGAGGAACCCATCAAGTGGAATAACATGTAGTTAAGGCATGTAAGTTTGGAAGATGAGACTTCATATAAAATCATTTATAGTGAATCAACATTGAGAGTGATAGTTCTTTGAAGGGGAGGGGAATGTTAAGCACACAGTCCCAACCATCGTTAATGATCACTATCTTAATTATGGTAAGGTATACTTATTATTGTATGAAACCTTTTACCTCTCTTCAACTATTGCACATACATAAAGGAAACTCATTTGAATAATCATTTGGAGTTGTGCATATGGATATTTTGTAATAAGAGGTTGACCACTTAAAGAGTCATTTTATTCATTCACTCATTTAGGCATGGCATTATTAAATTGGGTGCTCCTTATGCTTATTTGGTTCCTTTGATTAGGCCTTGTTGGATGGGTTGGCACACACTTTAGATAGTTATAGTTGAGTAATTCAACATCCTTTGTTGAGTTGAACATCTAAGTCAAATTAACATATTGACGTTCAACAAGCTTACATTCCTCGTCAATCTTGACATCCAAATTGAAGTCAACATATAAACATCTAATAAGTTGACATCTTTTGTCAATGTCAACAACATGCCATTCTTCATTAAAGTCTACATCCAAATGGAGATTGACATACACACATTTGAAGTGTTGACATCCTTTGTCGACATCAACATCTAAGTTAAGAATTGATATGGCTAGAACTTTGAACTTATTAACTTATTTTTTTATCAACATTGAAAATTAAAGATGTGATCAATAAATTGAATTCCTTCATGAAAGTCAACATCCAAGTGGACATTGACATACACACATCTAACACGTTGTCATCCTTGGTTAACATCAACATCCAAAAAAATAATTAAGATGACAAGCACTTTAAACTCATTGACTTGAATTTTTGTTAACACTAATAGTTAAAGGTGTGACCCTTTCTTTGAACCATATAATGGAATTATACCTATCACAACTCACACATTGAAAATAGAAATCAGACATATTTTATACTAAATAGACTTAGCATGTATTAGTAGGCATGCATAACAATAACATATGGTGACTTGGACTTGCATGACTTTCAACCCTTAGCTCGGTAATAGGAGAAAATAACTCAAAAACCTTATTAACTATTAAACAAGATGTTTCACAATTGAGGAAGAATTTAAGAATGCACAAGGAAATATTTGTTGACGTGGGACTTTGCTACTTTGTTGCCATACAAGTTTTAATGTAAAACATAACTTGATTACTTAGTATTATACATTGAATAGTTTACTAAGAGAATTATAGACCGTGGAATCAACCAAGTAAACTAAACTTAGTACATAATTAATATGCACAACAAGAAGGTATGGCGACTCGAACTCACATCACAATCCCCATCTCCATAATGGGAGCATATGGCTTAAAAATATTGTGAGGCATTAAATAAGTTGTTATAAAATTATGGAACAATTAAAAATGCATAGAGAAGCATGTGTTGCAAATGAACTTTGTGGCTTTATTGCTTTACAAATTTTAATGTAAAACCTAACCTGACTATTTAGTATTGTGTCCTAAAAAACATAGGCTTTGGAATTTAGTTAAACAAAGGCAATAAAACTTAAGATGTAACCAACAATAATTAATTACCCATGAAAATAATATTTATTAACAAAATATACTTGAGTGGTAAGATCACATTGCAATAAAACATTTTACTTATATATTTACTTGCAATAAAAAAATAAATTATTTTAACAAGATTTCATCATGCACTTGATATATGGGATTTTAGTTGTTGTCCTACTTTTGAAACATATCACTACTTGTCATTTCACTAACATTAATATGGTATTGTGAATGCTCACTAAAAAAATTGGATTCCCTTGAATATGACTTGAACATTAAAAAATGTTAGATTGTTTTGTAAAATTGAAAATATGTCTTTGGCAACCATAATTTAGAGGTTTTTATTAATGCATCCATTCCATAATAGTTTTATAAACGCCTTTTTCTCTCTCGCCAAATTGCATGATCATCTTTAATTAAGCCTTCCATTTTTTGGTTACTCATTCTTTCTAACATGCATCATATCAAAATCAATAGCTCAATCCCCCGATGGGGGTGTTCGACACGCAATAAAGGGGGTCTTGGGGTCCCCACCCTCTCCCTTTTTTTCACCATGCGAGGATTAATGAGATAATATAGGGGGCTCCCGACCCATCAATGGAACTCTCAGGAGATAGGGAGGTTTTATTGCTTGCTCTGGAGGAGGAAGGCCTTAGTGTGTCTATGGTGGGCAATGAGAACGCGTGGAGAGCGGTAGAGTGACGGTTATGTCCACCGGCCAAGGTGGTAAGCTGCTAGTGGGTGCCATAAGCCTGTGCATTTGGTATTGTGTCCAAGAATTCGTTTGGGATGTAGGGGCACCACAAATAGAGAAATTGGTTTGAGTAGCTATCTATATCTTCTTTGGTCAGTGGTATCTTCAACTGTCGGCCGATTGTGTGCTGCAACAGTGGAAATTCACCATCTGGCAAGTTTGGGTAATATTCTTTCGCCTGGTCTGGTGTCTGTGGGTTGTTTTCGATTTATGTTCAATTGTTAATGTTTGGGTCATTAGTCAAGGGGGATGGTGGCATTGTTGGGCCAACGTAATCAACCGTTCAGAGAGGAAGTATGAGATATATGTGAATTGGTATAGGCATTTTTAAGGAGGGGAAGGAATCAGTGTAATCTATCTGGTGTCTACACCCCTTCTAGAATGAACTTTGAGCATGTCGAGTTCCATCTGTGAGTTCCTGTGTCTTGCCCCTGCATTAGTAGTTTCACCCGGTTTAGGGGATGTTGTGGATTGGGGTATTGGGGGGAAGTGGTATCATGCTTGGGTGTGCTCTGAGGGTGGGAGTGTCAAAGTTGTAGACCCACTACAACTAGAGGGGTTGTCACCATCGAATTGTGGGCAGTTTGTTGTCTGGCTGCTACAACTTTGTGTATGTGAGGGGTTGAAGCATTTGGGAGACAACCTGGAGGTGGTCTGGTGATACCCATCTTCTGAGTTCAGGAAAGTCTATAGTCTCGTGGAGGGTGGAAGGAACTAAGTGCCAATGCCCATGGGAGAGTAGAGAGTGTCTGGGCTCGTGGGAGTGCGGTATCGTTCTTCCTGCAGGTATGCAAAGACAAAGAGGGAGACCTCATTGAGGGGGTGGCCAATGCAAACATCAATAACAGAGGTGGTGGTGCCTCTTCCTCCAACTAGGCACATTCAACCAACCTAGATAGAGAGGAGGGGTTCACTCAGATTCTTGTGATGCCTCTTGGCCACGTAATCTAGGCTACCTCATTAGACTCCATTGTTGAACAATTGAGGAGGATTCAGGCCAACCTGGACACCCTCCAGGACCATAGGTACGAGGACTGCAATGATAATGCTGCCTACTAGAATGATATCCAATTCACCCAAGAGGAAATTCTCAAGTAGTTAGCACATGTTCGTCACAACAAAATTCATGATCGTCTATGTGAGATTGAGGAGCGTCTGGAGCACATTGAATTTCACCAGCATGACCAACAAATGCAAAGGTAGCATCCAACTCATGCAAATATGCATCCACCACGTCCACCACCTGAAATGAATGTGCTAGGCCGTGTTCTAATTTTGGTAGTTTTTTGGCTTGTATGACTGAGAAGTAGCTTGAAAATAACATGCAAATTGAACAATCTTATGTTGTATATTCCAACTCTCCTCGCCAACAAATCCAGTTAGAGTGAGGTAGGACGAGCTGATGACCAACAATATGTGCTTGTTTTATCATCAATAATATAAACTTAGTGCTTTGATTGATAAAAAAGAAGATCAATAACTCAATCTTTTCCTTAACAACACTTACCTTAAAACAATTTCTCTTATCTTCTTCCAAGAATTAATATTAATAATATTAACTCAAAAGGCCACAACCAAGTCACAGTCAAGTTAGACACCAAATTGGTGTATGAGACTCTAAAACGTCCTTGTTTATGGGTTATAAGACTTACTTTTATGATTTGATTTGATTGTTAAAATATAAAGAAATATACATACTCCACCCCTATAAATTTAAACATGTTATAAAAAAGCACATATTCATAACCTTTAAGTTCATTATAATATTTCAAACCATTGCATCAACCATACCCAAAATAACTTACAATTAACCTAAATAGAAAAACCACAACCCAACAATTAACCCACTTAAAAAAACTACAACCCCACTTTCCTTTCTATATCAACACCGTCTTTAACATATTTATAAAACCCTATGAAAAGTTAATAAAAAACTTAAAATTCATAAATAAAGATTAAAACCCTTTCAGAAGTTAATAAAAAACTTGAAATTCATAAATAAAGATTAAAACCCTTTGAGAAATTAATAAAAAACTTAAAATTTATAAATAAAGATTAAGCAACAAATGCTCAATAAAAGATCCACACGCAACATTGCAAAACAAACCATCTACATTTACAAGTAAACAACTAAAGATAAATGCTTCACCTTAGTGCATGGCAAGTGTCCACTATCCACCCAAATTCAACCCAACCACAAAAAATAAATTAAATCTTACACCAAAAAGTCTTATCATTTCCTCACATTTTTAAAAAAACTCACATAAAAGATGAGGGTCCAGAAGGTTAGCGAAAACATTCATTCCCAACAGATTTATGACTTCCATGACACAGTCATTTTAACACGACACCCACACATTAATCACTAACCGCCCAAATCTTCATATACACCAACTAAAACCCCAGCCATCCACTCCGAGTAGCCAAACCCACTGAAACGATGGAGTGCTGCACCACCAGGTGCTCTCCTCTGGTTTCTTCTTTCGTGTGCCCATCTCCTAAATGGACGTCCAGAAGGACAACAAGGCCCAGGGATCGAGTCTCGATGGCACTACCGGTGCCTCCGCGCATGCCCAATGATCCTTTCCTCTCCAATCAAGCATTCACAGCCTCCGCTCATCAAACAAAACCCCACTCGGACGACAGGCCTCCGCTTCTCGACCTGATGGCCGATATTACGCCCAGGCTAATGGCAGGACCCGCTCAGGTAAGAATAATCCTCTTGAACTTAAATGTATTTCAATCCACGGATGTTATGGAAGCCTCTACAAATTCTGGGCTTATTTTACAAAGTCCCTTAACTTGTTGCTGCCACTGGATTTCTTTACGTTTTTCCTTTTTCAGGTTGAACGTGCGTCTTACAACGAGCACAGGCCCAGAAGGCCTCCGCCAGACCTGCCTTCATTGCTTCTCAACAGTCGAATTGTCTTCATAGGCATGCCTGTGAGTTTGCCCCTCTTTTCTGTTTAAAGTTTTTTTAATGCTGTACATTGTTTACTATAGCTTTTGGACAAATTGTGAGCCGTTGGAAAGTCTCAACCACTGGTGAAACATTTCCAGAGCACTTGGATGTGCATACTACACAACTCAAATGGATTTTGGGCAAAATTGACCAAAACATATATACTAAAAATGACCACAGCTTAAAACAGTTAGACCAAGTTTTATAAATGCTTTTAATCAAAGCTAGGGGAGTCTAAAAGGGACAAAACATTTTACAATATTAAAATGATGATGATTACTGTGATTATCGTAGATTTAAATTAGTCTATCTGAACTATAAATTTAAATTAGTCTATCTGAACTATAAATTTAAATTAGTTACTTTAAGTTATCCGAACTATAAATTTTAAATGAGTTAGTTCAAGTTATCAAGGTGCTTCATGATTCAGTAACTTGGAAATGAAATTTGTGAGTTTTCTTTTACTTTTACAATGTAAAAAGTGATGAAAGTGATGGAGTTTGACTACAAATATTTCAAAAGTGAAGGTCAGATTCGTCCTTCAATTCTGCCTCAGATTTGTCATCTTATTCTCACACATGTGAAGAAAGACAGTAGGAGATGATAATCCAAATTGTGTCCTTTGAGGAGGAAGGCAAGTGCCTTTATATAGTAATTCAATGAGCCCAAATAGGTGTGTCAAAGGGTTAGGCCGACTTGAACCTTTGGGCCTGGCTGACTTGGTTTTGGGGGCAAAAGTAATTTGAATTTCAAAATTCATTTCCCTTTTATTGAAGTCACTTTCATATTTATCATTGTCTTTTATTTGGAGTGCTAAAACAAATTATGAAGACCGATCATAGCTACAAAAATTCAACACTCCCTCTTAGCTAGGGAGGTATTTATAATTACTTTCCCAGCTGTTCTCTTTTTGAATAAAATTTTTCTATCCCTAGAAAAGGTTGAGTGAGCTTAACTATGTTGATGAATCCATCCACCTCATGTTTTATACCGGAACCACATGGAAAGCATCCTGCATCAACATCAAATTGAGGAATTAGTCACCCACTAGTCCTAGGGTCACCAATTTATCAAGTCATCACTTGGAGTCATGTTAGGTACCCTACCTGACCCATGGTGAAACCTTTGGGTCAGCAATCTACCAGTGGTCACTTGGAGCCTTGTCAGGAATCCACCCGACCCATGGTGAAGCCTGGGGCTTGTTACCGCTCAAACTAGCACGGGTCCTAAAAGAGGATCCTTGAAGGGATACTACGAGGCTGAGGGCAACAATGGAACAATAGCCCATTGTCACCTCGGCTAAGGCTCCCTGCTCTTGTTAAAATTGGCAACTAGGGCCAAACTCCATGTGGGTCATCTTATTTATGGCAGCTCATATTTTTCTTGGATCTCTCTCATCGAGAGGTGTAGGATTGATTTAAAGATCAGTCGATTCCAATAAGTATTCGGGGAGTTATGAATTTATTTGTGATATAAGACAATTCGTCAAGGTCGGCCAACAACCAAATAAACCCCACATGTGCTCAACGTTTTAGTATAAAAGCAAGGTTGCACGAAACGGGGAAATGGGTACGAGTTTCCGAAACAGGCACGGGTACGAAACATGACCCCCCAAATTTTGGAAACGGGGAAACGCAAATAT
>APFE030482417.1:26290-95292 GCA_000404065.3 Pinus taeda
CATTCTAATTTATTACATTATGATAAAATTGTCAATTGTCAATGCATAAACTACAAGTCTCTAAATTTACATCACATTTACTCATGAATGATCACATAATGAAAATAGAAATATCCAAAATCAGCCACAAAAAATTTCTAATTTCTTGTCTCATGCTTGATTGGGAGTCTCCTCCTACATAGTTGAACAACCTTAGTGCTCTTGATTAAATACAAGTTTCATACCCTAGTACCCTACATGCTCTTGATTATTGGGAGTCTCCCCTGCATAGAGGGCTTGGTTCTCTTGATTAAATACAAGTTCCATACCCTAGTACATGATAAAATCCAATGGAAACATTGCAATCCCCCCAATCCTGAAATCCTGAAAAACAGATAAGTTTGCTGGATTTTGAGTGAGATCTAAAATTCTACTTTCTCCATATGAAATCCAATGAGGGTGAAACCACTTTCAAACATCCTGAGTCATTTCATGGTAATGTTAAAAATATAAGTAAAATGATGAAAATGAAAAATAAAGGAGAATATCACTGCATATGCCTCAAACTTCCTAATGAACTACATATCAACACTAGGGCAAAAGTTCACTTTTATAACTTTAGACAGACATCTAGAAGCAACTAGAAGGCATTAGAAAAACTTAATTAAAAATTAGAAGACAAATTAATAAAAAAAAAATTAAAAAAAAGTCAAGTTGCATGTGGAAACGGCGTCGTACGGCTCAGACACGCGTTTCCGGGCTGTATTGCCCATGTTTCCACCTCGAGAAATGTGCCAGTACGGCCATAAACGCGTTTCTGGGTCGTACCGTACGCGCTTTCGCGTTTCGTTTCCGTTTCCGTACGAAAACTCCTCCCCTGCCAGCGTTTCCTGCAACTTAGTATAAAAGGAGATGACTTGAGAGTCATTTCTTACACACACTTCTATCTTGATTTCTCTACACTTGTCTTGGGTTTTAGTGGAAGAAAAATCTAGGAGTGGAAGCCCTAGACATTGGAGGAAAGAAGACTAAGGGAGCTGCCCTAGAGGAGATGCCCTAGCCCTAGACGCTGTCAAAGAAGAAGTCTAAACGCTGTCCAAGAGGCAACCCTAAACGTTGTCCAAAAGGCAGCCCTAAACGCAATCTAAGGGCAACCCTAAACGCTGTCTAAAGGGAGCCCTAAACGCTGTTCAAAAGGAAGCCCTAAACGCTGTCTAAGGGTAGCCCTAAACACAGTCTAAAGGGAGCCCTAACGCTAACCTATGGTGCCCTAGATGCAGGCCTAATACAGCTGAAAAGGTGGGCTGTAGGTGACCCTCAAAATAGGGGCAACATGAGAGTTTGAGGACTCAAACATGCCCAGGACCGCTGCATAATAAATGGGACAACAAGATATGCTATAAGACACATGAGACAACAACAAGGGATAGCAAGGCAAAGGGGACATCAACAAGGTATATTATGACTGTTAGGGACAACAACTACAACATATATCTAGGCAACAGTGGCAAGGGATAGCTACATAATAAATGGGACAACAAGATATGCTAAGATAAATGGGACAACTAGGCATGATGCTTGGTGCAGCAAATAGTGGGACAACAAGCACTCATAGGAGCAGCAATCAACGACTAGCATGATACAACAAGGCTGCAAATGGGACAATGACCAAGTATGGTGCTGCAAACTCATTGACACAACAAGGTACAATGTGCTAGTAAATGGGACAATAAAGGGATGCTAAAGCAAAGTGGGACAACAACTGTGACATGACAACAACAAGCATGGACAGTGACAAGCATGGCAAGTGTGGACATCATGGATAGCAGTGGAAAGCATGGTGCTGCAAGCACATGAGACATGTTGTATGACTACATGGTTCAACAATGGCACATGGGACAACAGTGCATCATAAGGTGCAGCAGTCATGAGGTCCAACATTGTGATGATGGGTGCAGCATGGTGCAGCACGGTGAGGTGCAGCATGGTGACGAGATGCAACACAATGATAGCTGAAGGAGTTATCTTGGAGAATCAGTTGAAGCAACATGTCTTCAATTGATCTCATGTATCATCTTCTTAGAGATGATCTATGCTCTTATCTAGATAAGTCAAAGTGTTGATTTCTATTGTAAATGTACTATCTCTCTTTCTCTCCGCTAAACTATTGAAGAAGATATAAGAAGAATTGATCAAGGGTTTCCCCACATTTGGGTTCGTCCCTGGCTAGCGCCACATCTTGTGTCCACTTGTCTTGGCTTGTCTTCTGCGATTTATGTTTATGTTCTATATGCAATTTACTTTAATGCTGATGTGATTGCTAATCTGGAAAAGATATTGAGCTAACTGTGAAAATTGAAATAAATTGCTCTAAGCATAGAACATACCTAAAATTAACATGGGATCGGAGTTGAGGTGAAGACAAAGCCCAAGCAAGAGTGAAAGAGCAATCTTTGAAGACAGTTGGGAAAGAACAAAAGGATTAGTGGATTCCTCATCCCTCTTCAAATTCACCGAGGGTGAAGTCGAAGCAGAGAATATTATTAGAATTGCACAGTGGAAGTTTCTGATGGCCTACCTAAAGATCACTTCAATGGAAAGTTCGGATCTAAGGGTGGAAGGAAAGGCAGATGCCTTGGTTGCAATAAGTTCGGCCATTATGTGGAGGAGTGTCTGAATGGCAGGGACACATCACTTGATGATGATAACAATCATTCTAGGGACATCTTCAATGATAAGAGGAATGACAGGTAATGCAGGTCATCAAGGTAAAGACCGACTCTTCAAAGAAAGCAAGGAACCCCAAGTATGAAGAATCAAATGTCGTTTCTGATAAGATAAAGAAGCGTTATCTTGTATTGGCCCTCTCCTTCAGATTCTTTGGGAATCTAACTTATTGATCGTAGTGCTCCAAAGCACTTCAACGTATAGAAGGGTGCTCTCTCTAATTTGGTAGAGATGGAAACAATCGTGGGATTATACTTGGAGCTATTGCCGCCTATTTCAGAAAGAGTGTAGGAAATGTTACCCCTCAATTGAATGAGGGTAACTCGATTCATCTACAAAATCTCTTTTATGTACTCGATCACAAGAAGAACTTGGTGTCCATTTCGGCAATGGAAGTCAAAGGTTACAGGGTGGCATTCATCGATGGAAAGGTACGTGTTTGAAAATGAAATTTTCAAAAATGCTTTTACTCATGGGTTCAAGGTTGGCAATTTGTATCAAGTTGCAGGGTGGTCCATTGGGGATCATGTCAATTGACATATCTCATCTATAGCACTAGAGGTCTACTTATTATAGGACCCCTTACGATGTGAGCTAGATGGTGATTGGGATGCCTGAATTCATGAAGAGCATGAAGGTACATGTCTGAGATGTACCGAAGGAAAATCTTACAAGGGGACCATTCCCCTCATGTAGCAGGTCCACAGGTTTGGAACAACCCAAGGGTTTTGAGATTTATGATCGGGGATCTCATTGTATGCAGGTGGAAGAAAGCCCTCTATGGCTTGAAGTAAAACACCTCGTGCGTAGTATGAGAGGATTGATAGCTGTCAGATGAAGCTGAGATTCACTAGGAGTGAAGCCAATCCAAACCATTGCTTGAAGGTTGTGGATGATAGACCTCTCATACCGACACCGTCTGAGGACGACCTATTTCTAATAGGGGCAGACCCTCTCATTTGCAGAAGTAAGAGGGAGTTGGATTTCGGATGTTGAAAGGTAAACTGCAAGCTCGTGACTACCTCGAGGATCTTAACTTTCAGAAGTTATATGGTATTGATGTCGGACCAGATTTGGGAAATGCCTCTGAGTTTCATAAACTCATTCGCGTTGATGTTCTTGGTGAACTTCCGTCCGGGCACATGTTTTGCAGTTAGTATGATGAGCTCATATATGGTTGAGCCTCACTGGATTGGTGCCAAGAATCTTCTAAGATATCTTTAGGGCACAAGCTCTCATGAATTGAGATACACTGCCAGAAATGTGAAGCTGCATGATTATTCGTATGCTGACTAGGCGGGCAGTGTGGAAGATCGCAAGAGCACCTCTGAGTGCTGGTTCTCTTTGGATTCTACTTCGATATCCAGGATAAGCAGGAAGCAGAAGACGGTTGCTTTGAGCACCATTGAAATCGAATACATAGCTACGAGTATGATCTTGTGTGAAGCTGCTTGGTTGTGGAAGCTCTTCAGCAAGCTGTTTGTACACATGATGGATACCACCGTGATCCTCTGTATCAAATAGGGGGATTCGATTGTTGAGGAATCTCGTATTCTATGCTTGCTCCAGCAGATAGATATCAGATGCTACCTTATTAGGGGTGGTACGTCGATGAGCGAGGAGGCTCCATCGCATTGAGACTGATGTATTGGTCGCAGACATTCTGTCAAAGCCTTGCGGAAAGGTCAAATTTGTGACTTTCCCGAACAACTTGGAGTCGTTGAGAGACCCTCCTGCATGTTGCATGCATTGAGTTTTGGGAGCTCCGGGGGGCTTGGGGTAATTATTGGAGCAACATGCGACCATAGGGCGACGCACCCTCCCCTAATGGTGTGTTGTGTACAAGGTGAATGGCTCAACTTTCCCCTGTGATACCCTGAGGCAACTTAGGGACAAGATGAATGGTTCTCTTGTCGAGGCATCTTACCCATGCATTCTGGGACTCATGGGAAGTACCTCTCATCTGGCCAATGAGCAAGGAAATAGGGTTAGGGACCATAGTAGTACTATCGATGGACGCATCGTTGTATCTACCGTACTCCCTATGCTAGGATGACCTCCATTGATCTGGATCAATGAAACTGATTTGGGATCAGTATGAGTGGTTTGAGACACTCTCTAGTGATATTGATCTGGGATCAATAAAACTGACTTCGGGTCAGTAGAGAATGGTATGAGACATTCTCGATCAATTTTTCTTCTTCATGGTTCAGCAGAGCAAAACAAAGCAGAGCAGAGCAGTGTAGGGCACTGATGGTAGAGATAGTACCATTGGACATATGGATCAGAGGATGGAGTTCTCCCTAGTTGAGAGGGAGTGTTAAAATTGGCAACTAGAGCCAAACTCCATGTGGGTCATTTTATTTATGGCAGCTCATATTTTTCTTGGATCCCTCTCATTAAGAGGTGTAGGATTGATCTAAAGATCATCCGATTCTAATAAGTATTCATGGAGTTATAAATTTATTTGTGTTATAAGACAATTTGTCAAGGTCGGCCAACAACCAAATAAACCCCACATGTGCTCAACGTTTTAGTATAAAAGGAGATGACTTGAGGGTCATTTCTTACACACACTTCTATCTTGATTTCTCTCCACTTGTCTTGGGTTTTAGTGGAAGAGAAATCTAGGAGTGGAAGCCCTAGACGTTGGAGGAAAGAAGACTAAGGGAGCTGCCCTAGAGGAGATGCCCTAGCCCTAGACACTGTCAAAGAAGAAGTCTAAACGCTGTCTAAAGGGAGCCTTAGACGCTGTCCAAAAGGCAACCCTAAACATAGTCTAAGGGCAACCCTAAATGCTGTCCAAAAGGCAGCCCTAAACGTTGTCTAAGGGAAGCCCTAACCACAATCTAAAGGGAGCTCTAATGCTAACCTACGGTGCCCTAGATGCAGGCCTAATACGGCTGAAAAAGTGGGCTGTAGGTGACCCTCAAAACAGGGGTAGCATGAGAGTTTGAGGACTCAAACATGCCCAGGACAACTGCATAAGATATGGGACAACAAGATATGCTAAGACACATGGGACAACAACAAGGGATGGCAAGGCAAAGGGGACAACAACAAGGTATAGTATGACTATTAGGGACAACAGCAACAACATATATCTAGGCAACAATGGCAAGGGATAGCTGCATAATAAATGGGACAACAAGATATGCTAAGATAAATGGGACAGCTAGGCACGATGCTTGGTGCAACAAACAGTGGGACAACAAGCACTCATAGCAGCAGCAATGGACGGCTAGCATGGTACAGCAAGGCTGCAAATCGGACAACAACCAAGTATGGTGCTGCAAAGTCATTAGACATCAGCGAGGTACAATGTGTTAGTAAATGGGACAACAAAGGGATGCTAAAGCAAAGTGGGACAACAACTGTGACATGACAGCAGCAAGCATGGACAATAGCAAGCATGGCAAGCGCGGACAACATGGATAGCAGTGGCAAGCATGGTGCTGCAAGCACATGAGACATGTTGCATGACAACATAGTTCAACAATGGCACACGGGACAACAGTGTAGCATAAGGTGCTGCAGTCATGAGGTCCAACATTGTGATGATGGGTGCAGCGCAGTGAGGTGCAGCATGATGACGAGATGCAACACAATGATAGGTGAAGGAGTCACCTTGGAGAATCAGTTGAAGCAGCATGTCTTCAACTGATCTCATGTATCATCTTCTTAGAGATGATCTATGCTCTTATCTAGATAAGTCAAAGTGTTGATTTCTGTTGTAAATGTACTATCTCTCTTTCTCTCTCTGCTGAACTATTGAAGAACATATAAGAAGAATTGATCAAGGGTTTCTCCACATTGGGGTTTGTCCCTGGCTAGCACCACATCTTGTGCCCTTTTGTCTTGGCTTGTCTTCTGCGATTTATGTTTATGTTCTATCTGCAATTTACTTTAATGCTGATGTGATTGCTACTCTGGAAAAGATATTCAGCTAACTGTGAAAATTGAAATAAATTGCGCTAAGCATAGAACATACCTAAAATTAACAGCTCTATACGAACTTTCACCGATGTGAGAAGAACCATTATGATGAGGATCACAAAATGGATGGACTAATGATAGGGTGAGAGGTGATCCTCGAAGCCTATTCACAAGAGAGGCTCAAATATGTGGCTTGCTTGTCTTAGAAGGCAAGGCGGTAAGCTCTCAAGGAAGGGCTTAAGGTGAATTCAAAGGTTTAGGTTTAGGGTATGTATCTTATAATGGAGGTCCCTAAGCCTTGAAATTCTTGTGAAGACTTAGGTTCCAAGTGATCCTAGAAGAATTGTCCTTAATGGTGTATGGGACCATGCAGGACCAAGTGGACTCGGGGTTAGGTCAAGGGGGTAGAGTTTAGCAACCAATGATATGCTTGACCTATTTCAGAGGGAGAAAGGGACCGAAGAAACAATTTTTTGTGCGAGGCAATATGGGAGTCCCAATGAGGTTTCTAGCCTAAGGAAACCAAGGGCAAGATTCGATCTCGAGGCTAGGGCTTGAGATATCTCAAAATCCCACTATTGGAATCTCTTCTAAATTGTAGGGCACTTTGGAGACACACCAACGCAGAGGATGCCAAGAGATTGAACTTTTTGAGTGGATGGTTTGCGAGATAAATGATGCCCTAGGATACCTAATGGGCTAAGCCTAGAAAAGAAGAGGGAGGAGACGAAATAAGGTTTAAGGTGATCACCTTATGGTGGACCAGTGCCTAATCCTTTGGGGAGGTTGGAGTCGGGTAGAATTATGACTATGGACTTTTGGATTTTCTAGGTCAAGGAGGCCTCAAAGACAACTTCGCTTAGCATTAGGGCAACAACAAAAGCAACTTCAAAGACTTTATACTTCGTTTTGCAAAATAGATGGTTTGTCAAGATGAATTTCAGTAATGAAACATCCCTAGGAATATTCATGCACTATACATGGCCCATACATGAACCATTCACTATCTATAAACAAAATTTCCACAACTTTACATAAATAGATGCAACAAGTAAGCCCTAGTATAATGAAATACCAACAACAATGTATGTGACAAAAATAGAAAGAAAGAATAACATTAAATTGTACTTACGTGTATAATAATTTATCCAACATCCAAAATTTTCTATTCAAGAAGCTCCAAGACATGAGAAAATAATCTAAACATCAAAATTCATTCCATGCTCCAAAAATTCATCCTCCCAGAAGGATAGCGAAAATCGTTAAAGAGATACAAGTTCCAAATCCAAGTGATGATCCTAAAATGAATTCACATCACTTGTATTTATACACTCCTAATGAGTTTGATTTAGCTAATTAGGACTACAGTAGCCCTTAGAATAAAATAATGTGCAAAATAACTAACCAAAAGAGATACAAGTTCCAAATCCAAGTGATGATCCTAAAATGAATTCACATCACTTGTATTTATACACTCCTAATGAGTTTGATTTAGCTAATTAGGACTACATTAGCCCTTAGAATAAAATAATGTGCAAAATAACTAACTTTTGGTGACAAGCCCACCAAACTAGCTCATAAACAAAAGAATAAGCCTCTCAAGAGGTTGAATGATCAATAATACATGTTGTTGGGCCATCTAAGAGGCCTGATGAAGTCCATAGGTGCCATAATGAGAAATAAGACTCCCAAAAGTAGTGGACAAGGGGTTGGTCCCTTGTTCTTCAAATAATAAACTTGTGGTGCTCCCAATGGGTGTGGGGGCACACAAGTGTCCTCATGGGTATCCAAATAGATCGAAATGCATGTAAACAATCTGCAAGGGCTCGGATGATGGTGTAAGTGATGCCACATCATCATACAAGTCTTGGGTCATCTGCCAAATGCATGATACAACTGTGGAGCCGACTGGGCATGGTGAACCAGGTGCATTTTCCTCATCCAATAGATGAAACTCGAGTAATCTATGAACATCTGTGGGGATCCATGGAATGTTGTCTACCACTGTGGAGGCCCATGGCTCTCTACACACACCCTACATGTGATAGTGTAGCCCTCTGGAGGGTTAGGACCCCGTATAGGGAGACCAAACCCAAAATGGTACCATCTGTAATCCTGCATAAGATCCAATGCGTCCCCTTGTCTTCCAGTACAACAAGTCATTTAAAGAAATCGAGTTAAAGAACTTACAAACCATGGACAACAAGTGGGCAATTCATAATGGCATGCCCTTCCATAGTGGGCTTTGACATGTGCTAATGTGTCCAAGCTCTAAGGGGGTTTAACCAAGTGCCCTATTAGGTTGTTTCTACTTTTAAAAAGGATGATATGTCCAAGGTACATCCTTCAAATGGTGGTGGCATGTGATAAAGTGATGGAACAGAGTAGGGGATGGAGGGGGTAATCCTGGGTCACATGCCATGGTACAAGTGTAGCTAATAAAGGGGAAGCCCACACTTGGGTACATAATGTATAGGAGGGAGCAATCGTGGTACATGAGTCACCTCGACCTTTATTTTACCACCCTTCTTCATTTGCCTTCTGCCTTTTATGATTTTTCTTGGGTTAACTGCTTGGGGCTCAAGGAGTAAGAGCATGATATGTAAAGTATAACAAGTGGATACTCCCTTTGAGGTGGGGTAGTTCATTGCCCACCAAGGGTTGGGACAATCATGGGTTCTTGAATGATAAAAGAGGCTCATCTAGGGCCTATAGGAGCTAGGGTGATGGCCATGAGAAGGGGGTAGAGCTCATGCATTGGCTTTTGCTCACGTGCTAAATGTGTTTGTCCCAACCATCTTTTGCATTTTGTGGTACATTTTCCTGTTGAATGTGACCAATTATGCTTTTACTTTTCTTTTCAGCTGCATCAACCTCCAGGGCATCATTCTAGGCCCGACCCAAGGTGTGGGCAAGGGGAAGGGGAGGCTAACCCTATGTGGACCCAGTGGATGAATGTGGGCCTAGTTGGGAGGAATGAGGAATGGGGTTATAATGAACGGAGGGGGAGTGATGTATGTGGATGAGGGAGTGGGACCATGCAACCAAAATCAAGGTTTCCCATGAAGTACCATCCTGAGAGCCCAAAGGTCAGTAAAAGAGATCCCACGGGACTAGGGTCCAAGGGTAACATCCAAAAGAGGTCTAGGGGACAAGAGCATAGACCTAACCCACTCTTTCCGCCGAATTCCCCCATTAATTCATGCTCAAAAGTCTCCATGATAAGTAAACTGCAATGCTTAATTACCTAATGACAAAGCATACCTTTAGGTTTGGGAGGCCCACTTTCAAACATACGATCATGACAGATGGGTGAGGGACCACATGGTTGGCTCGGGTGGCGGAGAAGTGGTACAACGAGCTAGTTGGTGGCCACAAGGGGCTGCTGGCTGAGGAGCATCTTGAAGAAATTTTTTTTCCAAGGGATATCACCCACAATATGGTAGGTAACAAGGCCCATTTACCATTCCCACATGTCGTCACATGTCATTGAATGGTAAAAATACTTGCCCGATGCTATAAGGTACTCGCCCAACCCACCAACCAAACCCCATGGCAATATGGTTATAACCTCAATTATCAGAATTAGACCGGTCATTGAATCGGTAGACGCCCCAAATGGGGAACCGGTCAGAACCAGACAGAAACTAGTAAAAAAAATGGACCAAAAAACCGGATAACAAAAAACACATAAAATATTCAAATTTTTAATAAAAACATATATATTCATGTGCATCCATATGACTCCAAACCATTTACATACAAATAAGCAAAAGTTCTCATTTACATAGCATGTAAGGGTGCATGTAACCAAAATAGCACTGAGTGCAATCCATATCTACACTGAAAAAGCTCCACATGGCCTCTAACATCCAAAAAAATTATGCTACAACAAATACCTACATATCATTAAAATCATTGCCTATATTGGGATCTTCATCATCAATATCACCCTTTAATCATTAAAATGAGATAGAAAAAGCTTAGAATATCAAGTCAAGATTTTGTTTGAGCGATTAGGCTCATGATAGAGGAGTTCGATAACCAATGTGATCCGAACTTAAACAGGAACGCAACAACTTACATATATAATCATAAACATAGAGATGTAGCAGAAAAACACTCCATTTCATTAATAGAAAACTATTGAACTATGCTTACAAACAGAATGGAAATAAAGTAGCTCGGGCGATGGTAACTTATCTCTGAGAAGAGATGTGGTGGCTACATGCCACTGAACTGTGTTACAATGAGGCTCAAGGGCCTATTTATTATTAGAAAACATGAGAAAACCCTAAATAACCAAAATCCTAACCCTAGGAGATGTAACACCAAGAGTTTGTGGGCCCTGTTGGGGTTAGTTGGGTAGCCAACTTCCCCGGTTCGTAACTTGGTCATATTATCTTCATTTGGCGCGTATGATACCTTGTTGGGAAGGTCTCGCCGAGTACTACATGTTTCACCACAGGCCCTTGCCTTCGGCTATGGGCCTGCCGCGAACCCCCAAAAAACATCGTTTAGGGGGTCAGAACTACTCCAGAAGTTCATCTCCCAAAAAACAGCTAAAAATATTAAATGTTGAAATGAACAAGGAAACATATGAAACTGATTGGGGGGTCTAGGTAGAATAGGCGGGTGGTCACCAATATCAATATCCACCTGGATCATTCCTCCCCCCTTAGGAAGCAATGGTCCCCATTACGTGCAGAGCCTCCATGAGGTGAGGAATTTCTGTTAAACTTGGTCCCTGGTGAACCATTTGCGCTTGTGAAGGAGTTGGCCTGTTTTGACAACTCGATATAACTGTATCCTCTGTTGGTGAGTCTTCTTGATCTGTGTGTCCATGATCTGATCAATTGTGCCCTGTTCCATGTAGTCTGGGTTGAGCTTTGTTGGTGTGAGCTGTTCTACAATGTCAGATATGTCCAACAATGGTGGAAAGTATGGCCGAAGACGATCTACATTGAACACTAGGTGTAGACCAAGGAACGGTGGGTGATGTTGAGCTCAGAGGCATTGTCACCGACAGCCTTGGTGATGGTGTATAGTCCATATCGGAGTGGGCGAAGCTTGCGATGGGGTCCAACAAGGTGCTTCTTTTGCAAATGTAGCCAAACTTTGTTGCCCACTTGGAACTTGTGCAACACTCGATGCTGATCATGGCATTGCTTGCACTTAGCATTGGCTCTGTCCAATATACCATGGACCTTTTGGCGGATGTGTTGAATGTGCTCAATGAAACTGTTAGCCCTTTCAGCTTCAGACTGAACGTGAGCCAAATCTACCTCAGTGGCTGCAAATGGTATGGCCATATCAATGGGGCATAATCGCTGAAATCCTAGCTCTACTTGAAAAGGGTTGTGGCCTGTTGAGCTGTGGAGAGCTCTGTTGTACCTGTGTTGGACACAGGGGAGACTTTCATCCCACGTGTGTGGATGCTTCGAGTTGTACATGTGCATAATTTGTACGATCATCCTGTTGACAACCTCTGTTTGGTCATCAGTTTGTGGATGGAAAGCCGTGGACTTAGTAAGTTTTGTATCCAGCATCGACTAGAGACTTGACCAAAATGCACTTAGGAATATGCTGTCTCGATCTGAGACAATGGACTGTGGGATCCCAAAGTGTACGCACACTTGCTCAAAGAAGAGCTTAGCAGTGGCCTCTGCTGTGATACACTTCTTTCAGGCCGCCATGATGGCCATCTTAGAGAATCTGTCGACGACCATGAAAACGAAATCGTTGCCGTGCTTAGTAGAAGGAAGGCCCGACATGAAATTCATGGAGACAGATTCCCAAGGCCGACTAGGAGTAGGTAGAGGAGTATAATATATACAGACCTTGCTTCTTGATGGTTGGTTTGACCTTGGCACAAGCGGTGCAGGATCTAATGTACTTCCCAACATCTTGACGAAGTTTCGGCCAATAAAAATACTTTTGCAATACTGCCATTGTTTTCTCTACTCCGAAATGTCCAGTGACCTGACTATAGTGCGCCTCCCAAATCATCTTGGTACACTCACTTGAAGGAACACATGTGTCCTGTCGAGAAATGAAGGGCAATTTTAAATATTCGATTTCTCTTAATTGTGATAATTGCTTGTGATGTTATTTCTTTAGATTCTGCTTCTTATTATTTACAAGAATTATTATCATCAACTAGCTACCAAACAAGAAGATCAAAATGCACAAGTACACATGACCCAAACATTGACTCATAAATGCCTTCAACATCAAATGATAATACCTCCAAACATGTACCCAAACATACTGTATAATTTTGTAGTGAATCAGGTTTGTAGTAAGAGCATGACAGTTAGCAATGATGATCTCGGATTGGCTCTTCTAGCCTTTTTCTATCTTCGCACTTCATGTAGACTCATCTCATACATAATAGTCTCTTGATTTGCAATTTCGTGATGCCAAATGGATGATTGTTATAGGTCAGCGAAGACAAAACCCTTTGCTTTAGTATGTGGATGCATGTGATGGAAGAGATAGGGCTCCTCTAGCCCTTCGATGGCTTCAATCTCTTTGGTACTAATCCATTCATTCAATCTGCGGCTAGATTGGATAGATAACCCAACAATATACCCATATAACATGAAACCCTAGATTAGATCAAAATGTCGCTTAAGAGAACAAACTTTGCATGAGGGAACATACCTCCCCAAATCACTTCAGCTACCTTCTCTTGTTGACCCTTTCACTTCGCTTTCCTTCAAGAGCGAATTATGATTGAGTGTGTGTCTTGAGGAGGTGTCATCATAGCCTTTATATAGGCTTGTCTCCTCTCCCATAGGCCGACTAGATCCTTTGATTGGGCGAACGTGTTCATTGATTAAGCCGACATGATTCTTGGATAGGCTGACGTTAAAACAAGAGGCTTCCAAAATTTTCTTCAAGTGGTTTTTTTGCAATAATTTCGTGGGTACATGTTGGAATATTTCATTGATGATCTAGAAGGATTTAAATTACATCAATTGCTTTTAAAAGTGTAATATTACATGACTGTCTTCATTTTACTTGACTCATCTAAGGCTCTCAATTGGAGCTACGACTTAAAAAAAAATAAAATTTTTCTTGATATAAAAATACATTGTTACAATATTTGACATGATGAAGACCGAACCTAGTTACACTATTTTCAACACTCCCTCTTAAATAGGGAGGTATTCATACATACATGGTAGATGGACATTCTCAATACAAGAGTTCTCATAAGCAAAGAGTCAGATTAGTTATCCATCTATTCTAGCATCATTTTAACCAACATTGTTTCCATATAGCAAGGCCTTGACTAATCGCTCTATCTCTCAAATAGATCAGAGCACAATGTTGGCGAGACCAATGACTTATAGACACACTCGTCATTGTCTCTCTTAGGGTCATACCCACCCGGGTGTTCCCCGAGTATGCCCTACTAGGACTATTCTCATCTTGGGTTCCCAGCCCTCAAGAATATTGGTCCTCTTGCCCACTCTTGTCTTGGATGCCCTACCACATCCTCAAAGAGTGTCGGATGCCAGATGATAACTCAATCCTCCATTTCTTCTTCATTCTCGGAAGACATAAATGTAGTGTCTATCTTTCCCGCCAAAATAGGGACGACATATCGACCAGACCAAGCTTGTCTGGAAAGTACACAAGCTTCTTGTTCGGAAGCAATTTCGTTAATATGTCGACAGTCTTCTCATCGGTGGGAACATACTCCAGCTTCAGCACACCATCTTGCACCAGCTTCCAAATATAATGATACTTGTTATTTATGTGCTTTGTCTTCCCATGAAACACTAGGCCCTCAGACAATCTTATACAGCTGGTATTATCACATTGAATAGTTGTAGTGGCCAACGATCTTGCAAATAAGTCAGATAACAATTTCCTTAACCAGACCGCCTCCCGGTTGACTTCACATGCTGCTACATACTCGGCTTCAGCACTGCTTAAGGCAACTGTCTCTTGCTTCCTGCTCATCCAAAGACCATCGAGGATCCTAGACCGAAGCATCCTCCGGTTGTGCTTCTTCCATCTTTCTCGCTACCTCCCCAATTAGAATTAGTAAATCCTGTCAGAAGTACATCTTTTCCTTTCTCATATTTTAGGTAGTGATGTATGGTTCCATGCAAATATCTCAGTATATTCTTGGCTGCCACCCAATGTTCATGACGAGGTTCCATCTGAAACTAACTGAGAACATTCACTGCAAAACATATATATGGCTGAGTATTTACCAGGTACATCAGGGATCCAATTAATTGCCTGTACCTTGTGGGATCCACCAGACTAGATTCAGAGTTTCTCAACAGTCTAAGGTTTGTGATCATCGGAGTCATCATAGGCTTGCACTCCATCATATCAAACCTCTTGAGGATTTCAATTACATACTTCCCTTGACCCAAATAAATCTCATTGGGTTCTTGCCATACTTTGAGTCCCAAATAATAGTGCATGGATCCTAGATCCTTCATATCGAATTCTGTAGTCAACTGTTTCTGGCATTCTTGAATACATTCTTCTACACTAGTTAATAAAAGATCATCTACATATAGTAAGATGATGACAGGTTCATCCTTTACCACTTTGATGTAGAGGTTGGGATCAATCAAACTTTTGGTAAAGCCCAGTCTTTGCAGATAAGCAACCATCTTGGCGTACCATGCTCTAGGTGCTTTCTTGAGGCCATATAGAGCCTTTTTCAATTTGCAAACATAGCCCTCTTTACCTTTGACTTCGAATCCCAAAGGCTGCTCAATGTAGACTTCTTCATCTATAGTGCCATCCAGAAATGCAGTTTTTACGTCCATCGGATGACATTTCCACTTCATGGATGCTGCCAGAGAAATTAGCGAACGAATGGTTGTATATCTCACTATAGGCGCAAGGGTTTCTTCATAGTCAATTCTTTCTTCTTGAGAAAAACCTCTGGCCACAAATCTGGCTTTGTATTTGTCTATGCTCCTATCCGCAACATGCTTAATCTTGTAAATCCATTTCGAAGTTCCACATATTTGTTTTCCGGTCTAGGAACAATTTACCAAACACCATTCTTCATTATAGATTGGTATTCCTCATTCATGGTAGACTTCCACTCAGGGTGCTTGGAAGCTTCTTCAAATGTGGATGGTTCATCTTCTATCAATTTTGAGATGTAGGCTGCATACCTAGAGTACCTTTTAGGTTTCTTGTTTTCTCTAAATTTTCCACTTGCCTGATGTCCTCCAACTTCTTGAAGTGTGGAGGTCAACCAATTAGGTCTCTTCCTCTTTTCAAGGATCGTGACAGGTTCGCTAGGACCTTCATCTTCTTGATGAGCATTTTCTTCTTCTTTGTTGGCTTCTTCCTCAAATATAGGAAGATCTTCCTCAAATATAGGATAATCTTCCTCATCGGAATCAGATGAAATATCTTTTGACCTTTTGAATGCAATATTCTTGTCAAAGATTACATCTCGACTTACCTCTATTTGATGCCCTTCCTTGATGTAGATTCTGTAAGCCTTGGATGAGTTACTATATCCCACAAATATTCCCTTCTTACTTGCTGGATCTAGCTTCTTCCTTTTGTCCTTGGGAATGTGGATATAAACCGAACATCCAAATATTCAGAGATGGTCCATAATAGGTTTCTTCCCAGTGAAGACTTCTTCGGGAGTTCGATTATTCAGGGACCTGTGGGGACTTCTGTTTTGAATATATACAACAACCTTTGTTGCTTCTCCCCATAGGAATTTCGGTAGATTGGTCATGAATCATTGCCTTGACACTTTCTTCTATGGCTCTGTTCTTCTGTTCAGCTACTCCATTTTGCTCGGGATTATATGGGACTATGAGCTCCCTCTTAATCTCAGCCTTCGTGCAGAAGGCTATAATTTCCTTAGAAGTGTATTCTCCACCGTTGTCAGATCTCAAAATCTTGACGTTTCTTTCTGTGATATTTTCCACTTCAGCTTTGAATTCTTGAAATTTTGAAAAGACTTCATCTTTGGATTTAAGAAGGTAAACCCATGTTTTCCTGGAGTGGTCATCTATGAGGGTGACATAGTATAGATGTCCTCCAAGAGATTTGGTCATGGGACCACAGACATCAGAGTGTATGAGATCAAGTATTTCTTGAGCACATTATGTGTTATGTCCAAATGGTTTCTTTGCAATCTTGCCTAATGCACAGCCCTTGCATACACCTTCATGTCCTTCTTCCTGAAGATTTGGGATTCCATTTACTATGGAGTTTAGGGTTGGAAGAATTCTAAAGTGTAGGTGACCCAATCTTCTATGCCAAGTAATTCACATGGACTGATTTCATTATGAACAAGTGCTTGATTTATAGGAGAGGCTAATCCATATAATCTGCCTTCTCGGACGCCCTAGCCTTTTCCATGCTTGAACCTTTAGCCCAAACAACTACCTTTCCACCTATAAAAGCAACTCTATCACCCTTTTCTTCTAAAGATGAAATAGAAATAAGATTTTTGCACAGACTTGGAACATAGAGGATGTTGTTGAGATGAATGTTGCTTCCGTCTTCAAGCTTGATGGAGGTATATCCGAAGCCTTTCACTGGATAATTTTTGTTGTCACCAAGCTCCACAAAATAGGAGGACCTTCCCTTGGAGAGAGTCTTGAGTTGATGATGGTGTCCTGTCATATGTCTCGAAGCTCCACTGTCTATTACCCAAATGTTCTCATCTTGGAATGTGCCCAAGAGTGCGGAGAATAAGCCATCAGCTTTTGTAGATCTGTCAATTTTGGAGATCAAATAAACCCATACTTGCTTCATCTTTTGATTGATGAGGTTTGTCAACCATAGCCCAATGCTTGCCAGCCGCTGCATGAGAGTGTTGATCTTCTTCATGCCCTTTGTTGAACCACCCTCTGATACCATGTTGAGAAATGAAGGGCAATTTTAAATATTCGATTTCTCTTAATTGTGATAACTGCTTGTGATGTTTTTTTCTTTAGATTCTGCTTCTTATTGTTTACAAGAATTATTATCATCAACCAACTACCAAACAAGAAGATCAAAATGCACAAGTACACAAGATATTGGCACCATGCCAGGGCAAAAACCTCTCCTAAACTTGAGAGGAAAAACCCTTTGAACTCTTTCTTATAGAATCTTTATTGAGAAATTACATGACCTAAACATTGACTTAGAAAGGCTTTCAACATCAAATGACAATACCTCCAAACATGTACCCAAACATACTATATACTTCTGTAGTGAATTAGGTCTGTAGTAAGAGCATGAGAGTCAGCAACGATGATCTCGGATAAGCTCTTCTAGCCTTTTTCTATCCTCGCAGTTCATGTAGACTCATCTCATACGTAATAGTCTCTTGATCTGCAATTTCATGATGCCAAATGGATGACTGTTATAGGTCAGCGAAGATAGAACCCTTTGCTTCAGTATGCGGATGCATGTGATGGGAGAGATAGGGATCCTCTAGCCCTTCGATGGCTTCGATCTCTTTGGTACTGATCTATACATTCAATCTGCGGCTAGATTGGATCTATAACCCAACAGTATACCCATATAACATGAAACCCTAGATCAGATCAGAATGTCGCTTAAGATATGAAACTTCGCGTGAGGGAAAATACCTCCTCAAATGATTGCGGCTAGCTTCTCTCGTTGACCCTTTCACTTCGCTTTCCTTCAAGAACAAATTATGATTGAATGTGTGTCTTGAGGAGGTGTCATCGTAGCCTTTATATAGGCTTGTCTCCTCTCCCATAGGCCAACTAGATCCTTTGATTAGGCCGACTTGTTCATTGATTAAACTGACATGATTCTTGGATAGGCTGACGTTAAAACAAGAGGCTTCCAGAATTTTATTCAAGCGGTTTCTTTACAATATTTCCGTGGCTACATGTTGGAGTATTTCATTTATGATCTAGAAGGATTTGACTTACATCAATTGCTTTTACACGTCTAATAGTACATGTTTGTCTTCATTTTACATGACTCATCTAAGGCTCTCAATTGGTGCCATGACTTGAAAAAATAAAAATTTTCTTGATACAAAAATACATTGTTACAATATTTGACATGATGAAGACCGAACCTAGTTACACTATTTTCAACATGTCCTAGGTGGCATAATAGTGCATCCTGAAGGTGAAAATTTGGAACTAGCTTCCCTTCCAGGAGTGTCTGGTATATGCTGCCGAATTCTAGATCGCTCTTGTAAAGATGCGGCCACCCCAATATCTCATGCCCATAGGAGTTGAGCACAGTGATCAGCGCCATGACTGGTGGTCGGTTGAAGCTTGAGGCAATCAATGACATTATTGGTGTTGCCCTTCTTATACTTATGTTCAAATAGAATTGTTGCAGATAGGTGAACCATTTCTGATGGCGATCGTTCTGCAACTTCCCTTGTGTCTGTATGAACTGTAGAGGTCGGTGGTTTGTGTGGATGACCGTTTCCTTCCCTAGAATGTAATGCTTCCATTGACGACAGGCCTGCATAATGGAATACATTTCTTTGTCGTAAGTGGGGTACTTTCAAACTGAGTCTGAAAGTGTCTCACTGTGGTAAGCCATTGGATGCCCACGCTGAGTAAGAATTGCACCAATAGCATAGTCGGAGGCATCTATCTCAATTTCAAATGGTTGTTGCAGGTCTGGTAATGTGAGCACTGGTGCAGAACATAGGCAATTCTTTAACTCGGAGAACGCTTTTTGTTGGGTTTCCTACCAAAAAATCTTTGCTTTCGCTTGGCCCTTGGTGGCTTGACTTAAAGGCCAAGTGATATGAGAGAACCCCAGCACAAACCTACAGTAGAAATTGGCAAGACCTAAAAAGCTGCGGAGCTTTGTTAGAGTGGTTGGGACCGGCCAATCCTGAATGACTTATATCTTGGATGGGCCCACATGTACACTGTGTTCATCAATGATATATCCCAAATATTGAACCTGGGTCAGGTTAAAGGTGCATTTCTCCAGGTCAGCACACAACTTGTGTTGTCGCAGGGTTTGAAGGACCTGTTGAATATGATGGAGGTGCTCTTCCCAACTCTCGCTGAAGATCAAGATGTCTTCTAAATACACCACCACAAATGCATTGGTGAAGGGTCGCAAGATGTAGTCCATTAGTCTCATGAAGGTTACAGGGGTGTTCGTCAATCCGAACGGCATGACCAACCATTCGAAAAGGCCCTCCTGGATTTGAAGGCAGTCTTCCACACATCGGAGGGTTCGATAGGCACCTGGTGATAACATGACTTCAAGTCAATCTTGCTGAAATATTTGGCCCCTTTGAGCTGGTCTAGAAGGTCATCAATCTGCGGGATGGGGTTCTATTCTGGACAGTGATCTTGTTCAGCACCCGATAGTCAATACAACGCCTCCAGGTCCCATCCTTCTTTTGTACCTATACAATCGGGCACTGACAAGGTGATGAGCTTGGCCTAATGTGCCCTTTCTGCGATAGTTCCTGAATCTGCCTCTTGATCTCATCGTTCTCCAGAACAGAGCATCGATAGATCGGGTCATTGGGAAGTGGTGCGCCCAGGGTCTGATCGATGGAGTGCTTGACTTGACAGTGTAGAGGTACCCCTGTGGGTGAGGCGAAAATATCCCTGTACTCCTCCACGACCTTGCCCATCTGTTGTTGATGTGCAGAGGAGCCCTGCCTGGAAGCCATGGCCACAACCTTCTTCTTGCCCTGGAGGCGAATCATAAGGAAAACAAATTTCCTGGTCTGGGAAATGATCTTACTGCATTGCTTTGTAGTGATCAAAGAGATGGCGGTAGGTGGGGCTACCTCCAGTATCATGTATGTTAAGTTTTAGGTATGTTCTATGCTAAGAGCAATTTATTTCAATTTTCACATTCAGCTCAATATCTTTTCCAGATTAGCAATCACATCAGCATTAAAGTAAACTGCAGATAGAACATAAACATAAATCGCAGAAGACAAGCCAAGATAAGAGGACACAAGATATGGCGCAAGCTAGGGACAAACCCCACAATGTGGGGAAACTCTTGATCAATTCTTCTTTTATGTTCTTCAAAGTTCAGTAGAGAAAGTGAGAGAGATAGTACATTTACAATAGAAGTTAACACTTTGACTTTTGATATCTGCAGAGATTAGTTGAAGACATATTGCTTAAACTGATTCTCTAAGGTGACTCCTTCACCTATCATAGTGCTGCCTCTTGTTCGTTCGCTGCACATTACCGTGTGACACCTTGCTGTACTGTCACATGTGTTGAATCTTGATGACTGAGCTGCTCTCATTTTCATGCTTCTCATCATGTTGCATCTTCCATGGTCTTATTCATCATCAAGCTTCCCATGCTCATGATCTCATTCATCATCATGCATCATTATGTTGCTCATGCCCATGATCTCATTTATCATTATGTTGCCCATGATCTCATTTATCATCATGTTGCCCATGCTCATATCATCATGCATCATTATGTTGCTCATGATCTCGTTTATCATCATGCTACCCATGATCTCATTTTAATGCTGCTGTAGGATTTCATAGATTCTCTTGCCACAGGAATACGTTGATGATACATGTGCCAAGGATTTCCTCATTGAATCCTTATCTCATCATTGAGTCATAGCAAGACAGTAATATAACGTACTACGGTTCCATGACCTTGACTGTGACTCCATTTGATTGTGACTTTGCTTGACTGCTATTTCATGCCTTTGCTGCGGCTATGCCTTCATGTATTGACCTAATTCATAGATCATAGCTGTGTCCTTATCCTACTGAATATGACTGCACCTGATACGTCTCCTTTGCCTGTGTATAAGTCTTGTCTCCATGACTACGTAGAAGGTGACTTCATTATTGCTGCCCAATATCTATATTACAACGTGTAAATGTCTCTATTGCTGTGTATGCATATTGCCATTACTGCGTATATGTATCTCCATTATAGGCATATATATATATTTCCATTGCCTGCGTGTATATATATCTTCATTTGCCTGCGTGTATATATGTCTCTTGCGTATAAGATCTTTTATGTCTGCGTATAGATGTCTCCATAGACACGAATTAGGGCATCACGTTGACTATAACTAGGGCTTCATTTGCAGCTATGGCATTCTTCATTAGTGTCTCTCCTTCACCAAAAACGCAAGACGTGGAGAGGAGATCACATGAAGTGTGTATTTCAAATGACTTCAAGTCCTCTCCTAGTTATACTAAACTGTAGATGATGAATAGGCATGACTATTGGGCTTCTGAGCCTACACAAGTTGCTGGCCAACTTGACAATTTGTTTTATAACATAAATAAATTCATAACTTCATAAATACTTATCGGAATTGGATGATCTTAAGATCAGTCCTACACCTCTCGATGAGAGAGATCCAATAAAAATATCAGCTGCCATAAATAAGATGACCCACATGGAGTTTGGACCTTGTTGCCAATTTTAACACTCCCTCTCAACTAGAGAGAACTCCATCTGCTGATCCATATATCTGACTGTACTATCTTTGCCATCAGTGCCCTGCACTGCTCTGCTTTGCTCAGCTCTGCTGAACCATGAAGAAGAATTGATCAAGAATGTCTTATACCATTCTCCACTGACCCGAAGTCAGTCTTAGAGTGCATACAACTGGTCCTAGACCAGTCTCAACCGACCCAAAGTTAGCGTCATAGTGGGTACCACTCCTACTACTGCTTCCATACCAGTCCTCTACTGACTTGAAGTCAGTTTCAGAGTATGTACCACTAGTCCTAGACCAGTCTCAACCGACCTGAAGTCAGCGTCATAGTGGGTACAACTCCTACAACTGGTCCCAAACCAATCCTCCACTGACCCGAAGTCAGTCTCAAAGTATGTACCACTAGTCCCAGACCAGTCTCAACCGACCTGAAGTCAGCGTCATAGTGGGTACAACTCCTATAATTGGTCCCAGACCAGTGTCATTGATCCCCGATCAATGAAGGTCATCCTAGCATAGGGAGTACAGTAGATACAACGATGTGCCCATCGTTACTACTATGGTCCCTATCCTCATTTCCCTGCTCATTGATTAGATGAGAGGTACTTCCCATGAGTCCCAGACTGCATGGGTAGGATGCCTTGACAGGAGAACTAATCATCCTGCCCACAGGAGAGTGAATCATCCTGTCCAGTGGATGCCACAGAGAACTAATCATCCTAGCCCACAGGAGAGTGAATCATCCTGTTCCACAATCGCCATGGAGAACACATCATCCAGGCCTCACAGGAGAACTAATCATCCTGCTACACAATAGTCATGGAGAACACATCATCCAGACCTCAAAGGAGAACTAATCATCCTGCTACACAATCGTCATGGAGAACACATCATGCAGACCTTACAGGAGAACTAATCATCCTGCTACATAGTCGCCACGGGTGTCACAGGGAAGGTTTTGATTCTTTTACCCTGTACACGTACACCACCAGGGGATGGTGAGTCACCCTGTGGTCATATGTCGCTCCAAGAAGTACCCCGCGCCCCCCCGGGAGCTCCCAGAGCTTCAAGGCATGCCACATGCAGGACCCTTATAATAAGGTCTCTCAACGACTCCAAGTCGTTTGGGAAGGTCACAAATTTGACCTTTGCCTGGGGTTTTGACAAAATGTTTGCGACTTGTACATCAGTCTCAATGCGATGGAGCCTCCTCGCTCATCAACTTACCATATCCCAGATAAGGTAGTATCTGATGTCTATCTGCTGGAGCAATCATTGGGATTCCTTAATAATCGAATCCCACCTCTAGTTGTCACAGATAATCACAGTGGTATTCATCATGTGTGCAAACAACTCACTTAAGAGATTCTGCAGCCATGCAGCTTCACACGAGATCATACTTGTAGCTATGTATTTCGTCTCGATGGTGCTTATAACAACTGACTTCTGCTTCCTGCTCATCCATGATATCGAAGCAGAATCCAAAGAGAACCAACACTGAGAAGTGCTCTAGTGATCCTCCACACTGCCTGCCCACTCAGCATTCGAATAATCATGTAGTTTCATATTTTCGGCAGTGTATCTCAATCCATGAGAGATTGTGCCCCAAAGATATCTCAGAAGATTCTTGGCACCAATTCAGTGAGGCTCAACCAACTATGAGCTCACCATGCTAATTGCAAAACATATGTCCGGATAGAAGTTCACCAAGAACATCAACGTGAATGAGTTCAGAGGCATTTCCCAAATTTGGTCCGACATCACTACCGTGTAACTTCCTCGAGGTAGTCACAGGCTTGAAGTTTATTATTCCACATCCGGAATCCAACTCCCTCTTACTTTTGCAAATGAGAGGGTCTGCACCTGTCAGAAATAGGTCGTCCTCATAAGGTGCCGGTATGAGAGGTCTATCATCCACAACCTTTGGGTAATGGCTTGGATCAGTTTCATTCCTAGTGAATCTCAGCTTCATCTGATAGCTATCAATCCTCTCATACTACGCCCGGGGAGTTTTGCTTCAAGCCATAGAGGGCTTTCTTCCTCCTGCATATGTGAGATTCATGATCATCAATCTCAAACCCCTCGGGTTGTTCCAAACTTGTGGACCTGTTACATGAGGGGAATGGTCCCCTTGTAAGATTTTTCTTTAGTACATCTCAGACATGTACTTTCATGCTCTTTTTGAATTCAGGCATTCCGGTGGCAGTCACTATCTGACTCATAGACCTTTGGTACTATGTGTCAGTGGACCTAGTCCCCAATGGACTTCCTGCAGCTTGATACAACCCTGAACTCAAAAACATCTTTGAAAATTCTATTTTCAAACATGTATCTTTCCATCGATGAGTGCCACCTTGTAACCTTAGATTTCCATTGCTAAAATGGACACCAGGTTCTTCTTGCGATCAGGTACATAAAAGAGATTCTATAAATGAATCGAGTTACCCTCATTTAGTTGAGGGTTAACATTCCCTACACCCTTTCTGGGATAGGTGGCATCAGCACCAAGTATAATTTCACGATTGTTTCCATCTCTACCAAATTAGAGTGCACCCATCTATCAGATGAAGTGCCTTGAGGCACTACAATCAATAAGCCAGATTCCCAAAGAATCTGAAGGAGAGGGTCAATACAAGATAACACTTCTTTATCTTATCAGAAACAACATTTGATTCTTCATACCTGGGTTTCCTTGCTTTCTTTGAAGAATCGACCATTTCCTTGATGACCTACACTACCTATCATTCCTTTGATAATTCAAGATGTCCCTGGAATGATTGTCATCTTCATCAAGAGATGTGCCTCTGCCATTCAGACACTCCTTCGCATAATGGCCGAACTTTTTGCAACCAAGGCATTCGCCTTTCCTTCTACCCTTAGATTCGAACTTCCTAATGAAGTGATCTTTAGGTAGGCCATCAGAAACTTCCGTTGCGCCATTTTGATAATATAGTCTGCTTCGACTTCACCCTTGGTGAATTAGAAGAGGGATGAGGAACCCATTGATCCTTTTGTCCTGTCCGAACTGTCTTCGGTGATTGCTCTTTCACTCTTGCTTAGGCATTGTCTTCATCTCAGCTCTGATTCCATGTTAAGTTTTAGGTATGTTCTATGCTAAGAGCAATTTATTTCAATTTTCACATTTAGCTCAATATCTTTTCCAGGTTAGCAATCACATCAGCATTAAAGTAAACTGCAGATAGAACATAAACATAAATCACAGAAGATAAGCCAAGACGAGGACACAAGATGTGGCGCAAGCCAGGGACAAACCCCATAATGTGGGGAAACCCTTGATCAATTCTTCTTTTATGTTCTTCAAAGTTCAATAGAGAAAGTGAGAGAGATAGTACATTTACAATATAAGTCAACACTTTGACTTTTGATATCTACAGAGATCAGTTGAAGACATATTGCTTCCACTGATTCTCTAAGGTGACTCCTTCACCTATCATAGTGCTGCCTCTTGTTCATTTGCTGCACATTACCGTGCGACACCTTGCTGTACTGTCACATGTGTTGAATCTTGATGATTGAGCTGCTCTCATCTTCATGCTTCTCATCATGTTGCATCTTCCATGGTCTTATTAATCATCAAGCTGCCCATGCTCATGATCTCATTCATCATCATGCATTATTATGCTGCTCATGCTCATGATCTCATTTATCATTATGCTGCCCATGATCTCATTTATCATCATGTTGCCAATGCTCATATAATCATGCATCATTATGCTGCTCATGATCTCGTTTATCATCATGCTGCCCATGATCTCATTTTAATGCTACTGTAGGATTTCATAGATCTTGTTGCCATAGGAATGCGTTGATGATACATGTGCCAAGGATTTCCTCATCGAATCCTTATCTCATCATCGAGTCATAGCAAGACAGTGATATAACTTGCTACAGTTCCATGACCTTGACTGTGATTCCATTTGATTGTGACTTTGCTTGACTGTTGTTTCATGCCTTTGCTGCGGCTATGCCTTCATGTATTGACCCAATTCATAGATCATAGCTGCGTCCTTATCCTACTGAATATGACTGCACCTAATACGTCTCCTTTGCCTGCGAAGTGTCTCCTTTGCCTGTGTATAAGTCTTGTCTCCATGATTGCGTAGAAGGTGACTTCATTACTGCTATCCATTATCTATATTACAGCGTGTGAAGGTCTCTATTGCTGTGTATACATATTGCCATTACTGCGTATATGTATCTCCATTATCAACATATATATATATATATATTTCCATTGCCTGCGTGTATATATGTCTCCTGCATATAAGGTCTTTTATGTCTGCGTATAGATGTCTCCATAGACACGAATGAGGGCATCACGTTGACTGTAATTAGGGCTTCATTTGCAGCTAGGGCATTCTTCATTAGTGTCTCTCCTTCACCAAAAATCCAAGACGTGGAGAGGAGATCACATGAAGTGTGTATTTCAAATGACTTCAAGTCCTCTCCTATTGATACTAAAACATAAATGATGAATAGGCATGACTATTGGGCTTCTGAGCCTACACAAGTTGCTGGGCGACTTGAAAATTTGTTTTATAACATAAATAAATTCATAACTTCATAAATGCTTATCGGAATTGGATGATCTTAAGATCAATCCTACACCTCTTGATGAGAGGGATCCAATAAAAATACCAGTTGCCATAAATAAGATGACCCACATGGAGTTTGGCCTTAGTTGTCAACTTTAACACCGTACAACTTATTAGTCAAAGTAATAATCACAGAGCGAGGTCTAGTTTCATATACAACATGTCGCTTCCACAAATATGGTTGTCCTAATAATACATCACAAACTTCAAGAAGAGCAATGTCACACAATACCTCATTCATGAAGGGCTTGATGCTGTAGGAAAGGCGATACTGCTGGCTGATGCGAAGATCTCGTCTTTGGTGAAGCCACCCAATGGTGTACGACTGTGGATGTGCTGTAGTCTTTAGGCCTAGTCGCTTCATGACCTCTGCTGAAATGAGGTTGTATTGGCTCCCGCTGTCGACAATGAACTGCAGCGAAGAACCCTTCACCCACATCTGTGAGTGGAAGAGGCGTTCCCCCTCCTCTGGATCTTTAGGCTCAATCTTTTGGATCTTGGTGGTGGCCACGGTGGCACTGGGTTCCGCATCAATGATCTGCTTCCGTTTGTCAGTTCCCTTGCCGGGTTCTGATTCAGAGTCAGAACTTGCGTATGATTCGGAAGCCTTCAACTCGGCCACCAATGACTGCTTGGCCCGACACTCACTTGTATTGTGAGTGGAGCTCTTATGGAACTCACACCATTTTCCTGTGTCCTTCTTCGTCTTCGTGGTATTGTTCTTTGCTTGCGGCTTCGACGGGTCGTCCTGGGTAGCCTCGCCTTGGCTTGGTCCTTTGTTCTGTGGTTTGGGGGCTCCTTTTCCTTGCTTTGGGTTTGCAGATCCGAAGTCCTGCTTCTTTTGTTTAAACTTCTGCCCAATCTTGATAGCGTATCGATATGCTGTGTTGAGTGAGGAAATGTCCAGGAACTCCATCTCGTCCTAGATGTACTTGTGTAGGCAACCGCGGTACTTGAGCACCAAATGTCGCTTAATATCCTTGATACCCAACTTCGTGCGAAGGGTATGGAAAATATTTGTGAACTCTGGCACATCTTGCTCCCTTGTCCACTTTATGTATTTGTCTTCATAACTCTCGACAGGGTAATATTGTTCCTTGATGGTGTCTTAGAAAGAGTTCCAATTGGTGCGGCTTAAAACAGAGAGGGTTCACTCTCGTCCTTTTGTTCACAGTAGGTTTCCCACCAGTCCTTGACGTGTGCGGCGGCTTTGAGAAGTATAAAAGTAATCTTTTCCCGATTGGAAAAGTCATGAACTGAAAAATATCTTTCCAACAGTTTTAACCATTTATCTACGACGTCTACATCTATCAGGCCTTCAAATATGGGATTATCGAAGTTAACTTGTACTTTAAAAGGAGTGGCGCCTCCAGAGTGGTTACTGGATGAAGATGCATCCCCTGTGGGTCGCTGTCGAAGGATCTGCGCAAAGTTATCCATCATCGCATCCCTATGTCGCTCGAGGGCTTCCTTGAGCAACATTTTGAAAGGATCTCTTGCCCCCTTGTCTTTCTTTTCTTCCGCCATGGGAGGTTGTTGGGTTTTGCGAGGCTGATCTTGCAATGGTTCAACTAGATCAAGCCCTAACTCCTTATACCCTAACCTCGTTGGGGACATGCAAAGAAAAACAGAGCAAGAGCTGACCGCTCTGATACCACTGATCCGAACTTAAACAAGAACGCAACAACTTACAGATATAATCATAAACACAGAGATGCAACAGAAAAACACTTAATTTCATTAATAGAAAAATATTGAACTATGCTTACAAACAGAATGGAAATAAGATAGCTCAGGCGATGGTAGCTTATCTCTGAGAAGAGATGTGGCGGCTACATGCCACTAAACTGTGTTACAATGAGGCTCAGTGGCTTATTATTGTTGGAAAACATGAGAAAGCCCTAAACAACCAAAACCCTAACCCTAGGAGATGTAACATCAAGAGTTTGTGGGCCCCGTTGGGGTTAGTTGGGTAGCCAACTTCCTGGGGTTGTAACTTGGTCATATTATCTCTATTTGGCGCGTACGATACCTTGTTGGAAATGTTTGCCGAGTACTACAGGTTTTGTTGCAGGCCCCTACCTATGGTTACGAGCCTGCCGCAAACCCCTAAAAAATGCCGTTTAGGGGGGTAAAACTTCTCCAGAAGTTTAGGACCCAAAAAATTGCTAAACATAGTAAATGCTGAAATGAACAAGGAAATACATGTAACTGACTGGGGGTCTAGGTGGAATAGGAGGGTGGCCACCAATATCCACCTGGATCACAATGCCACTAACATCAAGGTACATAGAGGCCTTGGTGCTCTTGATTAAACACTGGTTCCATACCCTCGTACATGACAAAATCCACTATATCATTGCAATCCCCCCAATCCCGAATCTTGGAAAACTGAAGTCTGTTGGATTTTGAGTGAGATCTAAAATTCTACTTTCTCCAGATGAAATCCAATGAGGTCAAAACCATTCTCAAACATCCCGAGTCATTTCATGGTAATGTTAAAAATTTAAGTAAAAGGATGAAAATGAAAGATAAAGGAAAATGTCACTTACTAGGCTTCCCTTGTCATAAATCATTGCTTTTTTGAAAAAAAATTGCGTTTAAAAGGTCCGTGGAAACAATGTACAAAATCGATTGGTTGGTTCGATACTGAATCGGTCGGTTTCGTACAAGAACTGACCAAAAATGGTTCAGGTCACTGGTCCGAACCGATTTTCACCTCACACCGATTGGTTCAAACCACTTCTATCTAGTCCTGATAACACTGGTCAAAATCCACTGATCGAGGGAGTACTTGGAGGCCTTGATGCTCACTAGGCCAATCTCCCCAACCATATTACATGGCTCTCGATCAAAACCCATGATCTAAAGAGATTCTTTGCTCCTTGATGTTATAACATCAATGCTCCCTCAAGGGAAGCATTCTCAACCATCTCAAGCTTGTCCTTCATCTCGGGACAAAAGCTTTGAGAGAGTGCCAACAACCTGCTCGAATACACTAGAGGTTCATTACTCCCTTTTTGTACCAGGTGCATTGATCATCATGATCATACTTGATCAAACAATCTTGAAGCTACTTTGCTTCTCAACGTGCCAAGCAAATTGTAATTGGAGCAAATGTCTTCTCATAGTCCTCTCCCTCTTCTTGGGAGAATCCTCGTTTTGTACTTTTCTATGCAACCATCTACCAAAAAGCCTGATCTTGTAAATCTACTTTAAAATCATCACTGAATTTCTATAGATCTTGGCACAATAACATTCTTCAAACTTGCTGGCTTGCTTGCTTCCTCTAAACTAGGAGCTCGTCCAGTCATCAGGCATGATGTCAGTACAATTTCTCCCTTTGAAACACAAATCACTGACCTTGGGAGAATCCTTTTGCCACAAACTTTGCTTAGTTCTTCCAATACTAACACCTATTGCCAGAGCTTTGGCAACCTTCACGATGTACCTACAATCCTCAATGGAAGAATGATTATAACCCAACAAGAGAAATAAAGACAAGAGGCTAACTAATAACAAAACAATAATAATTAAGGAAGAGAGATTTAAAGTACTTATCTTTGAGTATTGTAGGGAATCAACAACCCCCTCTTGATCCTTGCTTTCTTGTAGAAATGAAATCCATCTGAAACTCATCATCCTCATCCTCATCATAAGCATGCTGCTTCCCTTTTCTTCCTTACATGAACTAGGGTTTCTTCTTTCAGTGAAAACATTGATCTTGGTCTAGCTCTATGGTTTTATCCACAAACCCTAGAGCTTTCTTATCAAGTCTTCTAGTCTGCTAAGGTTTACAAACCCTAGATTTCCTTTTTTTTTGTTTTTTGTTTTTGGTTTTTTTTACACCTTTGTCATATGCAAGTTTTCTTTCCATGTCCAAATGTCCAAAACCATAAGTGGAAAAGAATGTGCCATAGAGTACCCATGCCTTTGCATATGAAATTGTGATTCCCATCTTCCATCAATCAAGGATGTTCCATTTTGGTCAAATCACCAATGTTCAAGCAAATATAGTTTTGTATTATGCTTCTCTACCAACAACAAATCTTCAATGGAAGTACTCTTTCAAAAGGGGATATGGCATTCCAAAAACTAAACCTAGATCAATAAGATTAAACTCTCAACATTCTTTGTTACCAGTAGAACTAGTTAGTTTAAGGACTTGAAATTCTTCAACAAGACAAATAGTAATAAGCCCTAATGGATGCATACTTTGGCCCAACAACACACAAATGCTTCAGCCATAGATAACACCTTTTTATTTCATATGATTTCAAAGGACTATCCTCTAATTCTTATACAGGGGCTTTTCAGTTGTTCACTGTGGGACAAAATCATTGTAGCAATAGTAACTTGCCCTTCACAAGAAAACATAGGTCTCCAAACTGGATGAGGAACTCGACCTCTTCTTTAAGAATGCCTTTTTTGACTATTATATTAATAGAGACATGAAAGCATGCTTCATGTCTTCATGAAAAAGATGGCATTCCAATGTCCTTCTTAACTTCCTCTAGCTCAGAGAAGAACTTCCTTGGTGGATCAATCAAAGATGTACCCTTTGATTAAATCAAAATTACCATATTTCTAAAACTCTGGCATATAAGTAATGGCACCATATCTCAGCCAATAGTAGCACATACAAGGCATCTTCAACTTAACCTTTTCTCCTTGAAAAATATCAAGATCATGGAGTAACAAAGATGCCCTTAATGCTAAAACGAGTTACACAAAGCATGTCCATACCATTTGCTATAGCAATTGTAGTGCTTGCAAATTGAATATGCCTTTCAAGCTGATAAGATTTTGACGCCTTAGGGAACCTTGGAGCCTTAGAGTTCTTAGAATTTGGCTCGACTTCAAAGTTTGATTAGCTTCACAAGACCCTTAAAACAAACTTCAACTCGAGCTAGGCTTGAAATAGTCACCATTTTTTTTTTGCCAAATTTTGGCCTAGATTTTTTGTAAAAATCCTTTTACAGTTCATAATTCATTATTCAAACAGTCATTGAATATTTTACCAAACCCTTTTCTTCTCGAATTGATGATGTTGAGATATCTAGAGGCAACACGATGGGTGATTTCTCTTACTTTGATAACTGCTTGTGATGATTTTTTACTTAACATAATTAGATTCTTCTTCAACTTGATTTTTATTATGTTCCTCTTATCAAACAATTACCAAAACATAAAGAACAATGAGACAAGGGGACACAAGATATAGGTGATCAGCCAGGGCCAAAACCCCTCCAAGACCAAGTCACAATTCTTCTTGAAAACTTGACTTCTAGCAAAGTCAATCGAAGTCTCTTATCTTCAAATTTGTCTTCTCATCATAAGCTCAGACCTACACCTTGACTGTGATTTTTGGCCCTTCCTGCAATAACCCTAGCTTGCACGTGTGACAAAAATAAATTGGGTTGCGGTCCTTTCTCCAATGGCTCGGCTTGAATATAAGTGCTTCTTCCATCCTTCGTTTGGCTTCTTGATTGACTGTGGTTCTGATTTGCTGTAGGCGATGAGATGCCCTAGCTACAACTTGCACGTGTGAGAAATTACCCAAGAACAAACCTTAGAAAATACTCTTTTTTCCTTGTCTTGTCTTCTCCTTTCTTTGCTATCTTCTGCACTTTAGATCGAGCTTCTTATGATGTGCTTGGATGCCCTTAAAACTAGACGACTAGCCTTGTATATATAGTCTTCTTCTAGAGTCTCAATAGGCCGACTTGATCTTCTTACGCAGGCCGACTTGATGCGACATTGTGATAAGGTCTTGGAGGGTTTTCTTGACATATTTGACTATACAAAATTTTTCTTTACAAGATGTAACATGCCCAAATGGGTCTTCCATACATGACAATGACTTAGTTGACTTTATGACAAACCTAGAAACACTCAATGGGTGCTTGACCTAAAAATAAATTTTCTCTGAGCATGAAATCCATGCCTCAAGAACAACACTAATAAATTTATTTTTCTCTTTTCATTAGATACATAAAATCATGACTACATATGTCATTATGAAGACCAAACTTAGTTGCATATTTCAACAGATGAGATACATGTATGTATGACCAATATCTTCTACATATGGAGCATTAATATGTTCTTCAATAAACTCATTACCCTTCTACATATGGAGTTGCAATGAAACAAGATCTCCAAAATCATCAATAACCTATGTCCAACTCGACTGGCCTTCTGAGGCATTTTGGCTCTACTTTGAGAGTCTGAGGCTTCCCAATCCTTTCTAAGTTTCTTGTTCTCGGTACTGAGGACATTTTTGGTCTCTTGTAGCATCTTGAGGCCTTTCGGTCCTCTGCAATCAGTTTGAGGCTTTTTGGCCTAATTACTTAGACTTCTTTGACTCTTACTTCAATTCTTTGTAAATTGGTCGCAAACTAGGTAGAGTACCTTCCTTGTCCAACAAGAGGTATTGGTCTTTTCTAGGGTACAATCAGAGTCTTTGTTTTTCCCAAAATGATTATTAAAACAATCTTCTATCAATAGGATCATATCCATCCTTGTCTTAACCTTTCTTGACTTTGACTTTGCTCCTTCAAGGCTGCTCTTCAACCATCTTTGATACCATGTTGATTTTTCAAGATTTTCTAGATTGATAATTACTTCTAATGGTTACTTCATTAATTTATCATGTGCCACATTCATGATTAAGCAATTACACATAGAAAATTAGTGAATTTTAGTTAACAATGTTATGGTCTATGCTTAGCACAATTACTTCAATGTTCCTTTAGCAACCCAATTTCAATTTAGTTTTCCAATATTAATCATTTATCACATTGACAGTAAAAGTAGATAGAACATGAAACAAAATGCAAAAGACAAGCCAAGACAAGAGGACACTAGATTTGGCGGATGCCAAAGAAAAACCCCAATGTGGGGAAAACCCTTTGATCAATTCTTCTTATTATTATATCAAATGTTCATCAAAGAGAGTGAGTACACAAGTAAAATTGACTTCCAAAGCCCTGTCAATTATGCCGTCAACTGCAGTCAAACTCAACCCTAACCAATGTTGAAAAGTAACTAGGTTCGGTCTTTATAATGACATGTGTAATTGTGATTTTATGTAATTGATGAAAAGAAAGAAAAATAAAATTATTATTATGCTTGTCTCATGGGTTTCATGAGCAAGGAATTTTATTTTAGTAATGGCTCCCATTGTGAGCCTTTAGGATTAAGTCATCTAGTCATAAAAGTCAAATTGAGTCTATGTCATGTATGAAGGACCCTTCTTGGGCATATTACACTTATGTAAGAGTCAATAGAAATGTCAAATAGCCCTCCAAGACAAGCACAAGGCATCCCTCTTCAAGTCGACTTCAAATGAAATTAAGTATCTCCTCCTAACTGTCATGTTGGCTTACCTTCTTCAGGTCAACTTATTTCAGTGGCAAACCACCAGAAATAGAGCCATCTGAATTTCAGTTAGAGAGAGGTTTCTGGACAAGAGTTTAAGGGGTCTGCAATTCAGACAAGATTACAGTGCGAAGATACGAGACTGCAGTAAGGGTGCAGTGCGAGGTAAGTATTGAAGTAGAAAGAGCGTAATCTGAAGCATAAGGCAACAGTACAGTGCGAGATAAGGCAACAGTGCTATGCGAGGTGAAGCAACAGTGCAATGCGAGGTAAGGTAGCAATACAACAAGTAGTGCAGGGGCAACCGAGTAGTGCAAAGGGAAGAAGGTAAGGGCAACAATACATTCCTCTAAGGTCCTCAAGGAAGCTGAAGTAAGGAACAGTTCTGAAGCAGTGAAGAGGAAACCAAATTCTAAAGGGTAGCCAAGAAAGAGGAAGAAAAGCAAGAAGAATCTTATCAAAGAGGTTTTGTGTCTTGGTCTTGGAAGGGCAAATAGGTCAAGGGTCTTGGTCTTGGTATTCGTCTGTTGGAATCTCTATAAGAAGAATTTGTGCGGGTTTTATTCTCAAAGAGTGAGAGGTTTTAGCCCTGGCTGACAACCTATATTTTGTGTATCGTCTCTTTATGGTTTATGCATTGGTAGTTGTTTGATGAAGCAGAAAACTAATAACCTAAGTAAAAGAAGATCCTAATCTAAAGAAGTAAAAGCACTCACAAGCAATTACTAATAGGAGAGAAATCACCTAATATCATTGCCCTAGATTTATCAACATGGTATCAAAGCTAAGGTAACTAAGTCAAGGAAGGGCATCTTATCAAGAGACACACAAGTATCAAATTTCAAGGAAGGCATCAAAGCAAAGATCATCTTGAAGTCAAAGGAAGCATCATAACCCTAGATCAAAAAAATCTACAAAGAAGTATTGGGATCATCATCAAGACAGGAAGGCTAAAATCCTACATCTACTCAAGTTGAAGAGATCTACAAATCAAGTTAAAGTGTTTTAAAGACTATTCATCCAAAGGAAGCTAGATCAAAAGGCGGTGTCATCAAGACTCTCTCTTGGGGAACAAATTCCTTACCATTAAAGACATCATCAAGAAGCCATCATCGATCTTCATCAACAAGACTTCACCATCAAAAGGGATCTCCCTCTATGTGAGATCAAGGATCATTATTGAAGAAAACTATCTTCAACAAAGAGAAGTTTTCTATTCTCTATATCATCATCAACATCAAGGAAGCATCAAGGAGAAAGGAGCATCCTATCAAGTAAGTATATGACCTTATCTGAATCTGTGAAAATGTCCATTTGCAAGGACAGCAACAAATGGGTTGGGGCTTCAAACTATCTTGCATGGAAGAAAAGGACAGATCTAAATCTCATTGAAAATGAGGCCATGGATCATGTCAAAGGATCTATCACAAAACCTAGAGAGGAAGATGCTCAAGCTCTTGCCAAATATATGAAAGGGGAAATTAGGGCTCAAAGGATTCTCATAGAATCCATCAAGGATCCCCTCATCCCATATGTATCTAAACTTGTATCTTCAAAAGAAATCTATGACAAATTGGTAGAGGTGTATTCCGTAAGCACTGCCGGAGAAGTCATATCATTAAGGCAAGAACTCTACAAGCTGAAGATGTCTAAGGGAGATGGAATAGCCTCATACTTTATGAGGATATCTGAGATCCGAGATCAACCACAAGAACTGGGAGAAGTCATGTCTGATAGTGAAATGACTATAGTGGTATTAAATGCACTACCAGAGGAGTGGGGTAACTTTACTTCAAGTATTTATGGGAAGAAAGAAGCTACTCCATTCCAGGATCTATGGTCACTATGCAAGACTGAAAAATCTAGACTAAAGGCCAAATCTAATGTGGTAATAGGTGAGGAAAGTCAAGCTTATGCTGCTATGACAAGAAGAAAGGGACAATTTGGAAAGTTTGGTCGTCAAAAAAAGAAAAAGAACATGGCCAAAATCCAATGCTATGGGTGTCAAGAATATGGACAAAAGAGATTGTCATAAGCTCAAGAAGGAAAATAACAAAAGAAGAAGAGAAGAAGCTCACATCATCGACGAAGTGGAGGAAGCTGAAAAGAAGAAATCCAAGAAGGAGGAAGTAATAGATCTCCACTATTGAGATAGTTGTTGAAGTTTCTAAGTCTACTAGCTAGAAACCCTCCATGCACTTTATTGATTTATTCCTACCTACTTGTTCCATTACTTAACAAGTTATTTACAATGTAAATACTGAAAATAAACACTAGTGCATGTCAACATATTACAGATCATCAACTGAAGGAAACAGAAACATTCACACCAAATGACAGTGTTATTTTTGGACCAATGTCCCTGGAAAAACCCAATGCGGGAAAACAGTGCAACTATCTGAGGGTTTTCTTATTAGGCAATTTCTGAGCACAATCTGGGTGCCAAATCCAGCTTACCCAACAGAGAATTTCCTTAGCAGTAGTACCTCTCAGTTTGAGACAAATGTCCCGGCTGAAACCCCGGATAAACCCTCCGGTAGCTCGTCAGTTCTCCTCTTTGCCCTAGAAATCCCAACGTCTGCCTTTCTGGACTGCGTCAGCGTCTCTCTGCCCAGTGCTGGGCCTATGTCAACCTGAATGGGCCTGCGTCAGCCTTCTGGCCCTCTGCGTCAGCTACGCTGGCCTCTTTGAAGCACTGCACAAGTCCTGGCTGCCTCTGCGTGGCCTTGGCTGCTACTGCGTCACTCTCTTTGGCTCCTGCGTTGATCTCCCGACACTATCTCTGCCTCTCTGTCTCTCTGTACTCGCTGCCCCTCAGCGGCAACTCCGACCACTGATTCTATCTCTTAGCAAATCCCGCTCTAGAGAATAAAATGACTGATCACTCTGGTGTACTCTCCAAATGACCCTCAAGCCTCCTCTTATACTTTTCTCGTTGACATATCAATGGCCGAGATTATGTCCCTAATCGATGGCTAAGATTAGATATGGCTTGATCCATTTCTTTTGGACCATTCTAACACAATTTTATATTAATCGACATTAATATTTTAATTTCCCTAAGTTTAGACTTAGGGACTCTATTAAAAATATTAATTATTTTAATATCTCCTAAACTGTTTAGAATCTACCCAAACCCTTTCTGGGTATTGGAGATCTCATGTGCCCCAACCTCTCCACCAAATATCGTGGCGAGAGCACATCCGATGCTACCACAAATCAACAATAGTCTTCCTTACCTAAGTTCTTTTCAAGTTCCTAAGTCTTATGTTGTAAGATATGGCTATCTTGATTCACTGAATGGGATGCATCAAGGCATCATAGAAGCATTGAAAGAAAGAGCTCAGGACATCATCTTAGAGAAGCATGAAAGATGGTTAGAATCTATGGAAGTCAAGAATATAGCTCTTGGGAATCTCAATTGGGAACATAAGTGGCAAGGTCATCTAGTACAAGGTTCATCATACATTTGTCAAAAGGAAACATCTGTTGATAGGGATACTTTAGATCCTTAAGATTCTTTGATGGAATCTTCATTGAAAGGTTCACCAATCATGAGGAAAAGCAAGTGTTTCATCAAGAATTCCAATCTTGTGGAATTCATGGGATGATGGTATGATGACATAAATGTGACGCAGTTCAAGGGATGGAAGCTCTTTCAATCAAGGAAGCTGCTGCAGGAAGTCTGGATGACCCAAAGGAAAAATGAGGTATGTATGCTTACATTTGATATTGTGGAAGTCATGTCATATGGTTGTGGGTAACATGGATCAATGCTTTAGAGCATGATCAAAAGAAAGGATCTCCTCCCTCAAAGGAATGCAGGAATGCATGGGTCACACATTCACTAGATGAAATCAACATAATATGTTCTCATATGAAGTATGAGGTGATTGACTACAATTGAGGAACTTTGATTGGAAACTCCTAGGAATGTAATGTGCGAAGAAAGGAAGGAAGAGATCATGGAATATGCAACCATGGTAAAGGCAATCAACATCCTAAAGACCAAGAAGATTTGACTAGGATATCTCCATGGAAAATATGAAGACTTTGACGAAGTCTGAAAAAGAAAGAGACCCCTGACAATATATATATCTTTGGGAGATGTGTCAATATGTATGTAGGATTCTAATGCAAACTAGAAGAGATGTCATGATGAAAGACCATCACAAAAGTAATGCCGATTTTAATGTTCATTCCTTTATTTTTGAACAAATATCTGGATGGGTTTATGTAGGGCTGCCGAGGGAAGATCTATGGATATCTTCCACCACCGATACACATGTAGTAGGATGAAAGATCCTTAAGTAAACATGGCATGAAGAAAGCAACATGGCATAAAGAAGGGCTAGATATGGATGGATCACTTTTCGATGATGACATGGCTGACTCATGGATGAAAGTGACGGATGGTCGGTGCCCTATGTAGAAGTCCCAATCATGAAGACTCCTAAATAATGAATAGAAGTTCATGACATCACGAGGAGGAGTTCTTGTCCCATTATCTCCACTTGAGGAGCTGCTATATGTCCCTAATTAAGAGGGAGCCTAGAAACACGTTTCTTACTTGGAAGAAACTTGGAAATTCCTAAGCCAAGAGGGAGCTTAGGTACATTCCTTTTGTAGGAATGAGTACATTCCTTTATTGGAGTAGCTATGTCCTCCCTAATTAAGAGGGGGAGATAGACACATCATTATTGTCTTCACTTGGGAAGACGGAATGGAGGATTGGGTAAGCATCTAGCATCTGATGCTCTTTGAGGATGTATTAGGGCATCCAAGATAAGAGTAGTCGTTGAGAACAGATATTCTGTGAGGATTGGGAATCCAAGATAAGAATAGTCCTGGTGGAACACAACCTGAGACCCGCGTGGGGTATGTTCTGAGAGAGACAATGATGAGTGTGTCTATACACCATTGGTCTCGTCAGCATTGTGCTCGGATCTCGTGGAGAGATAAAGCTGTTAGTCAAGGCCTTCCTATGTGACAATGATGGTTGATATGATGCTATACAATTGGGTTACCAATTCGATTCTTCTTATGAGAAATTCTTCAGATTGAGAACGACCAACTACCATTATGAATACCTCCCTAGTGAAGAGGGAGTGTTGAATAATAACTAGGTTCGATCTTCATAATGACATGTGTAATTGTGATTTTATGTAATTGATGAAAAGAAAGAAAAATAAAATTATTATTATGCTTGTCTCATGGGTTTCATGAGCAAGGAATTTTATTTTAGTAATGGCTCCCATTGTGAGCCTTTAGGATTAAGTGTCATCTAGTCATAGAAGTCAAATTGAGTCTATGTCATGTATGAAGGACCCTTCTTGGGCATATTACACTTATGTAAGAGTCAATAGAAATGTCAAATAGCCCTCCAAGACAAGCACAAGGCATCCGTATTTTAGTTAGAGACGGATTTTTGGACAAGAGTTTAAGGGTGTGAAAATTCCACAATAGGAACCCCTATTGCAACAACTGATGATATTACTCCTATTTGTTAAATTCCTTCAAACAAATTACTTGTAGTTTCCTACGGAAAATATCGTAATACATACACGACATCCTTCACTTAATAAAATATTATGTGGAAACAAGAGACTGAGCAAGAAAGAGAATACTACACAATAGACACCATTGATTTTGGATAAATGTCCTTGGAAAAATCCAATGAGGGAAAACCAGTGCAACAGATCTGAGGGTCTATTATTATTAAGCAATAGCAAATTCTTAATACGTCTCTGAATACCTCTTGGGTTATTCAGTTACAGAGAGAAATACTGGCAGAAAGATTTGTGAGATTACCTCACACAATCACCGAGAAAATCCTAGCTGATCCAGATACTAAATGAAGTGCCACTGGCAGGGCCTACGCTGCCTTTGCGCAGTCCCTGCGTCAACCTCTCTAGGCACAACGTCACCCAGTCTGCTGATCGATTTGTCACTCAGAATCTTTGCTCTGAGCCTCCTGGTCTCACACCCCGGCTCCCGGCTTTTGAAACTGACTCTCCCCAGCAAAATCTCAGACTCTCTCTCACCCTCTGTGCTGCCTCTGCGTGGCCCTGGGTCAGCCTCTACGTCTTGGCCACTAGATCACTCTCTGCCTCTCTTTGCTAATGATTCTCGGTTGAGAAAATCTCTTTTCTCCGAATGCTATCCCTGCCCCTCAACTACAAGAAATCTCCTCGATCAGAACTTCCCCTGAGAACTTCTCACTTTAGAAATTCAATCTCTTGATTTCTCGGTGTGTTTTCCAAATGACCCTCAAGCTTTCTTAAATAATCTTCTCGTTGACATTCAACAACCTAGATTAAAAACTAATCAATGGCTAAGATCATTTTCGCTTGATCCCCGTCTTTTTCTAGAAGTTACACCCACAATCAAATTAATACCCATTAATATTTTTAATTTCCTAAGTTTAACTTAGGGTCCCATTAAAAAATATTAATTATTTTAATAAAAATCGTTTCTGGGTGGAATTTCCCAAAACGCTTTCTGAGTTTTTTGGAATACATGTGCCCAAGCTTCCCTGCAAAATTTGAGGCCTAGAGCACATCCGATGTTACCCCAAATCAACACGCCCTCTTAACGAGGAATGTGCTCTAGCAATATACACTGCTGCATACTGCTCTGACTTTGAAGCATCGTCCTCTGCGCTGCCAATGTTTGACATGCAGTCCACCAACTACTGCGCTGTTGCTGCAACTGTACAGCTGTTGACATTGCCATTGCATCCGTACGATAGCTCCCTCTCAAGTGCTGCATCTGTGTTGTTGCTAGCACTGCCACTGTCAACTACTACTGCACTGCAAATTGTTGCTGATAGCAACGAAAAAACATCCAAAATTACTGAGCTCACTGTGTTCAGTATGATACCACATGAATGTTGGAGCCTGACTACTGCTAGTCTCTGCACTGACCCTCTGAATATACTGCTCTGTTGTTGACCTCTGCTTTGTGCCATCTGCGCTGCTGTCAACTCTACTTTGTGCTGCTTAGATTGTGGCATTCCTAGCCATTGCAATTGTCTCCTCGACACTCCTCGACACCATCCGACACTAGTCCATCCCGCGACTGTAAAACTGGGCTCCCATAGCAAGGTAGTGATCCAAGAAGTAGACTCCTCAAGGATCTTGCCCATCTGTAGCTCTTTCGAACTACAGCTCCAAATCAGCCCACCTCCCTCCTAGAGGTATCTTGTCTATCATGGCAAACTCCTCTTCGATCTTCGCGGGTGTAGCCTTCGGATCGTGTTTCTCATCCTTGTCCTTCTTCTTGAGAGGACACTGAGTAGCGTAGTGACCCATCTCACCAAACCTGAAACACTTGATCTTTGAGACGTCCTTCTTACGTCTCCACTGCTTCTATTGTCCCTCGATGCAAGGGCTGCATTACCCTCCTCCTCCTTGGGCTTCGACCCACTGCTGCTACTGCTTCCATTAGGTTTGACCTTGACTAAGTCTCTCCTCAGCTCCTCTTGTTTTAGAGCTGCCCACATCTCATCCCAATTTGACAATGCTGCTCTGCCCAGATACTCTGGACAAAGACTTGCCACTCATCTGAGACAGAATTGAGGGCCAATCTAACCAACTCTGAATCCTGAGGTGTGTGACCCGCAACAAACAACTCATCATGGGTTTTCTTCAACTTCGTGAGGAATGGATCCACATGCTCTCCCTTCGGCATTTGAGCAGATCTTAGCTTCTACTCTAAGTACATCTTCTGCTGCTTGGAAGATCCCTGATAGAACGTGGCCAAAGCATCCCACATCTCCTTAGCAATCCCTATGCTAGCAACGTGACACACCATGTGATCCTTGAATCCATCCAAGATCATCCTTTTGGCCTTTGCCTTCTTTGCCTTGTACTTCTTCAGCGGATCTGGATCTGTTGGTTCAACCACCACGCTGTCGACGTATGTCTTGAGGGCATGCTCATCTAGAAGGAACGATATTCTAGCCTTCCAGATGACATAGTTGGATGCTCTGTCCAACCTGTCCTAATCCCTCAAGCCACTGGTTGCCATATCTGCCAAAAATGTCGAAAATCGCCTCTCTGCTTTTCACTGCTATTGCTCAGCCAATGACAAAACGAACTTCTCGGTGGGAAGTCTGCTGAGGAAAAGTTCCCTCAAAGTGCTTCTCTTCTCTCTTTTGATGTTTTTCAGCCCAACAATCTGCCAGCTGAAAAATTTGTGTCCCACCAGCTCTCCTCACACTAAGGCTTCATCGCTGCTCCCTCTGCCCCGACAAAAAATCGATCTGGAAGCCCTTCTCTCCATCGACTGTCTTGGAGAGAGACTGCCTCGAAATTTCAGCCCTCCGGCTAAGAACTGCACAAACCCTCTGGGGTTTCAAATTGCTGCCTCCTGCAACTTTTCAATTTCCCTTTTCTGCTCATCGCTTAATCTACTGGCTTTGCTCTTCTTGCTTCACCTGTAGCGTTGATACCATGTGAAAATTCCACAATAGGAACCCCTACTACAACAACTGATGATATTACTCCTATTTGTTAAATTCCTTTAAGCAAGTTAGTTGCAGTCTCCTACGACAAATATTGTAATACATACATTGCAACCTTCACTTAATTAAATGTTATGCGGAAACAAGAGACTAAGCAAGAAAGAAAATACAACACCATAGACACTGTTATTTTTGGACAAATGTCTGCGGGAAAACCAAATGCGGGAAAACCGATGCAGCAGATCTGAGGGTTTATTACTATTAAGCAGTAGCAAATTTTGTATGCATCTCTGAACACCTCTCAGGTTATTCAATTACAGAGAGAGAAATATTGGCAGAAATATTTGTGAGATCACCTCACACAATCACTGAGAAAATCCTGGCTGATCCGGATACTAAATGAAGTGCCTCTGGGAGGCCCTACGCTACCTCTGCGCAGTCCTCACGTAGTCCCTGCGTCACCCAGTCTGTTGATCGATTTGTCACTCGGAGTCTCTACTCTCAACCTCCCAGTCTCACACCTTAGCTCTCGGATTTTGAAACTGACTCTCCCTAGCAAAATCTCGGCCTCTCTCACCCTCCGCGCTGCCTCTGCATGGCCCTTCGTGGCCTCTGCGTCTGGGCTACTGGATGACTCTCTGCCTCTCTTTGCTGATGATTCTCCGGTTGAGAAAATCTCTCTCTCTTCGGATGTTATTCTTGCCCCTCAACTACAAGAAATCTCCTCGATCAGAACTTCCTCTTGAGAACTTTTCACTTCAGAAATTCGATCTCTTGATCTCTCGGTGTGTTTTCCAAATGACCCTCAAGCTTCCTTAAATAATCTTCTCATTGACATTCAACGACCCAGATTAAAAGCTAATCAATGTCTAAGATCATTTTAGTTTAATTCTCGTCTTCTTCTAGAAGTTACACCCACAATTAGATTAATACCCATTAAAATTTTTAATTTCCTAAGTTTAGACTAAGGGTCCCATTAAAAAATATTAATTATTTTAATAAAATCATTTTTGGCTGGAATTTCCCAAACGCTTTTTGGGTTCTTTGGAATACTTGTGCCCAAGTCTCCCTGCAAAATTTGAGGCCTAGAGCACATCTGATGCTACCCCAAATCAACAAAGGGGTCTGCAATTCAGACAAGTTACAGTGCGAAGATAAGACTATAGTAAGGGTGCAGTGCGAGGTAAGTACTAAAGTAGAAAGTGCGTAATCTGAAGCACAAGGCAACAATATAGTGCGAGATAAGGCAACAATGTAGTGCGAGGTGAAGCAACAGTACAATGCGAGGTAAGGTAGTAGTACAAGTAGTGTAGGGGCAACAGAGTAGTGCAAAGGTAAGAAGGTAGGGGCAATCGTAAGGATAACAATACATTCCTCTAAGGTCCTCAAGGAAGCTGAAGTAAGGAACAGTTCTGAAGCAGTGAAGAGGAAACCTAATTCTAAAGGGCAACCAAGAAAGAGGAAGAACAACAACAAAATCTTATCAAGGAGGTTTTGTGTTTTGGTCTTGGAAGGGCAAATAGGTCAAGGGTCTTGGTCTTGGTATTCGTCAGTTGGAATCTCTATAAGAAGAATTTGTGTAGGTTTTCCTCTCAAAGAGTGAGAGGTTTTAGCCATGGGCTGACAATTTATATTTTCTGTCTCTTGTCTCTCTATGGTTTATGCATTGGTAGTTGTTTGATGAAGCAGAACACTAATAACCTAAGTAAAAGAAGATCCTAATCTAAAGAAGTAAAAGCACTCACAAGCAGTTACTAATAGAAGAGAAATTACTTAATATCATTGCCCTAGATTTATCAACAACTAGAAAGTCAAAGATGGTCAACGTAACAGTCAAATTTGCCTCCTTGAGCTCGGTCGTCAAATTCAACCTTCCTTGTTGGTCAAATTTAGCCCAAAACAATCAACCAAACTACAGTCAAAGTTGGTCAACTTGAAGTCAACCCTGTGGTCAAATAGGCCTATGGTCAATGAAGGTCAAAGTCCTCCTTTTGCCTCTGTTTTTGTGCCCAAAAAATGCGGCCCACTGAGACAAATGATCACCCTAAAAATCGAAGTCAAAGAATGCCCAGAAAATCAAAGTCAATGCTGGTCAAATTGCAGAAAATTCTGAAATTTCCGGCCTTGTAATTTTCTCCAAAAATTCGTCCTCCTTGTACCACACGTGTGAGAGAGAGAATGTCCAATGCTATACGAACCAATGAGAGAAGGAGAGAGAAGAATGTGTGAGTGATGATGATGCCAAATGAGGTGAGATGGCACTTGTATTTATACAAGTCGTTGAGGGTGAAGAGACATTTCCATTGGGCTTCATGAGCCTACATGATGATGTGGTCGACTTGAACAATTTGCACGTGTGGGCATAAATTCAAAAACACATTTCTGCTTGTCCAAATTGGATGATCTTTATATCAATTTTGGTTGTCTTGAAAAGAGGAATTTAATGAAATCATCATCTCCATCAAATGCGCTGTTCCAAGGTGGAATTTGGCCTTAGTTGCCAATTTGGACAATCCCTCTCAACTAGGGAGAATTACACCTGCCTATCCATCCATCATCATCGATCATCATGCCATCCTGTCATTATGAACCATCTCTATATTTCATCTCATCTCTGCTCTGTTGAACATTGATATGAATAATGAAGAAGAATCGATCAAGAGTGAGTCGCAAGACCTTATCACTCTCCACTGACAAAAGTCAGTCTTGATCCCATATCAAGTAGTTGTGGGACATCATGCATCCTAGACATAGGGAGTACAATAGTACATGATGTGTCCATCGGTAGTGCTATGGTCCTTGTCCACTTTTCCTAACTCATTAGCCAGATGATAGGTACTTCCCACGAGTCGTGGACTACATGGATAGGATGTATTCTAGGGCATGAGCAGGAGAAGGTGAACCACTCATCTTGCTCATATGCCATTGGAGAAGGTGAACTACTCATCCTATGCATATGTCAATCGTAAGGGAAGGTGAACCACTCACCCTACACACGTGTCATCAATTGTAGGGGAATGTGAACCACTCACCCTACACACATGTCAACCATCATGGGGTATCATAGGGGAAGATGAACCACTCACTCTGTACTTAGCGCACTAATAGGGGAAGGTGAACCACTCACCCTATGGTCGCCCATAACTCCAAGAAGTACCCCAAGCCCTCAGGAGTTCCCAGAGCTCATTGTCCAACTCAAGAAGGACCCTCGTGGGAGGGTCTTTCCACGACTCCAAGTCTCTCTGGGAAGGCTAAGAACTTGATGTTCCCTAAGGGCTTCGTGAGGATGTTTGCGACCTGCTCATCAGTCTTGATGTGTTGGAGCCTTATTGCTCCCTGCTGGTACCATATCCCGAATAAAGTGGTACTTGATATCAATGTGCTTGGAGCGGTTGTGGAACACAGGATTCTCTGAAAGAGGAATCCCACTCTGGTTGTCGCAGTATATGATGGTCGTATCCAACACATGCTCAAATAGATCTCTAAAGAGCTTCCTCAACCAAATAGCTTCACAACAGGCCATACTAGCAACAATGTATTTGGCCTTGGCGGTGCTTAGAGCAACCGATTTTTGCTTCCTATTCATCCAAGAAATTGAAGCAAACCCCAATGAGAAGCAACATCTAGATGTGCTCTTACGGTCTACTACACTGCCGGCCCAGTCAACATCAGTATATCCATGTAGCCTGAAATTCCCGACAGCATATCTCAGTCCATAGTTGATTGTGCCACGGAGATATCTCAAGAGATTCTTAGTAGCAATCTAATTTATGTGATGAGGCTCGACCATAAGTTGACTCAACATATTCACAACGAAGCATATATTTGGTTGGGAGTTTACCAAGAACACCAGGGTCCCCACAAGTTGTCGATACTCTGAAGGATTTGCCAATTCGGGCCCAACAACACTTCCACATAGTTTCTTGAAGTTGAGTTCCATTAGAGTAGACAAAGACTTGCAATCCACCATCCCACATCTCTCGAGCAACTTCACAATGTATTTTCCTTGAGAAAGGAAAATCTCACCTGGGTTTTGCTAGACCTCTAGGCTTAGGAAGTAGTGCGTCAGACCTAGGCCCTTCATCTCGAACTAGGAAGCCATCTCCCTCTTGCATTGATAAATGAGAGGGTCTGCACTTGTCAGAAAGAGATCATCTACATAAAAGACCAAAATGAGAGGCATGTCCTTTTCAACCTTGAAGTATAGGTTAGGATCAACATCGCTCCTTGTAAATCCCAACTTCATAAGATAGCTATCAATTCTTTCATACCAAGCCCTAGGAGCTTGCTTTAGCCCATAGAGGGCTTTCTTTAACCTGCATACGTGTGTCCTTCGAACCCCTGAGGTTGTTCCAAGTAGACTTCCTCCATAAGTGAGCCATGCAAGAAAGCAGTCTTAACGTCCATTTGATGTAGGCTCCATCCTTGAGGCAACAAGAGCAATAATTGATTGGATAGTGGTGTATCGGACAACCGGTGCAAATATCTCGTCATATTCCACTCCTTCTTATTGAGAGAAGCCTCGAGCAATGAACCTGGCCTTATATTTTTCAACGCTCCCATCAACTCCATGTTTAATTTTGTATAGCCATTTTGAGGTGACTACGGACTTGTTTTTCGGTCTAGGCACAACATCCTAGACATCATTTTTCATGATAGATTCATATTCCTCATTCATCACATCCTTCTAGACTTGGTGCTTTACAACTTAGTTGAACGTACATGGCTTAGATTGAACAATAATACTCATAGCAACTAAGTACCCTTGATACCTGTTCGGCTTCTTGCTTTCACAGAATGTCCCTCTTGGAGCAATATGTTTTTCAACATCTTTGAGAGTACTTTGAGCCACAAAGGTCTTTTTCTTGAGGTAGAGGGATCACCAGGAGGTGGATCAATGGGATCCATCAGGCCTTCAACATCGGGCATAGGCTCATCCGTCGGAGGTTCATCTTGCTTTCCCAGCATCATCATCATTATCCTTTCTTGGAATGGAGAGATCTCTGGCCTTCCCATGAGCAGTGTCTTCATCGAAGTTGACATCATGGCTTACTTCCACATCTCTTTGTCCAAGCACATAGATTCTATATGCCTTTGAATTTTCATTGTAGCCCACAAATATACCTTTCTCCCCAAATGCTTCTAACTTGTTTCTTTTCTCTTTAAGCACATGAAAATACACGGGACAACCAAATATTCTAAAATGAGAAACATGAGGTTTCTTACCACAGAAAATTTCTTTGGGTGTCTTGAAATCCAGTGCTTGATGCGAGCTCCTATTTTGAACATATATGGCAACGTTTGCAGCTTCTCCCCATAAGAACTTCGGTAGACCTTGATCATGTAGCATGGCACAGGTTGCTTCCATGATTGTTTGATTTTTCTTTCAACAACTCCATTTTGCTCAAGAATGTATGGAATGGTTGTCTCCCTCTTAATGCCAACCTCTCTGCAAAAGTCATTAAATTCATTTGATTCTTATTCGGTTCCATTGTTGGTCCTTAATATTTTTATTTTCTCCCCTGTTTGATTTTCCACCAAGGCTTTGAAAGAATGAAGCCATTTGAACACTACGTCCTTCTTCTTCAAGAAATAGATCCATGTTTTGCGAGAGAATTCATCTACAAAATTTGCATAGTATAAGTATCCTCCCAATGATGTTACGAGCAACATACCAAATAGGTCAGAATGGACCAATTGAAGAATATCAATAGTTTGGCTTTTACTTGAAGAGAATGGTTCCCTTGTAAGTTTCCCAACTGCACAACCCTGACAAACTCGTGCCTGATTCATGTTTAACTCGGGCATACTTGTGACCATCATCCTTACCCAAGGTAAGGTTTTGTAATGAAGGTGAGCAAATCTCCGGTGCCATAATTCAGATTGAAGAGAAGTATTGCAAGTTAAAGCTCCCAAAGGACTTCCTCCAAATTGATAGAGACTTTCAAACTTAAATCCAAGTGTAAATGCATCTTTAGGGTTTCTTTTCCAAATATGCTACCTTTCCATCAATGAATGCTACCTTGAAGCCTTTATCTTCCATCAATGAATGCTACCTTGAAGCCTTTATCTTCTATCACAAAAATAGACACTAGGTTCTTCTACAAATCGGGCACATACAATTCTTCTTGTAGGTGAATGGTTTGACCTTGATTTAAGTGAAGAATGACAATACCTATCCCTTTCATGGGGTAGGTGGCATTGTCTCCAAGTATGATCTCCAAATTAATCTTCTTTCCAACCAAATTTGAGAGGGTCTCCTTGTACCCAGTGAAGTGCCTTGAGGCTCCACTATCAATCAACCATTGATCCAAAGTATCTGGAGGAGAGGCAGTGGATAGAGCGGAAATGAGATAAAATTCCTTTTGTTTTTCTACAACATTACTTTCTTCATACTTGGAATTTCTTGTCCTTTTGGGAGGGCTACCATTTCCATATCGAGCAGCGGGAGCATTCCTCTTTTCTTTATTTTTGAACTTCTTGTTCGTTTGATTGCCATTGCCTTTGTAATTGTTGTTGTTGTCGTCATCCCTTGGAGTATCCTTCTCGTGAGGACACTCTATAGCATAATTGCCAAACCTGTTGCAATTGTAGCACCTTCCTTTTCTTTCTTCTTTGAATCCCTACTTGGATCCTTGACCTTGTCTCCTTGGAGTTTGGACCAACATTATTCTTCCTCTTAGCACGAGTGTTGAAGGCAGTGGGTTCATTTCCATTTGAGGGCTTGTCTCTCTCCATCATCCTTGTCTCTTCTTGAGTGCATCTAGCCAATAATTCATTGAAACTAGGAATCCTGTCATTCTTGAGAATGGTTGTGTTAAACATATCACATGATCTTGGAAGGCCTCCAAGTGCAATGAGAGTGAGCTCCCTGTCAATAATAACTTCTCCTCCGATAGATAGAAGGTCATTCTTGATTTGTGTGATCCTCATGAAGTAGGATTTGATAGACTTCCCTTTATCTATCTTGATGTCCTTCAACTTGTTCTTGAGAAAGAGGATTTGATTTGCATTGTTTACTTTGAACATCCCAACCAGCTTATCATACATCTCCTTAGATGTTCCCAAATCAGAAATATAGGCAACCAAATGCTTTTGAATGGAGTCTATGATAATTTTCTTTGCTTTGACCTCACCTTCCTTGTATTTAGTCTTTTGCAGCAGCAGGTGCATTTGAAAGATGCTCCACCACTATTCCCTTCACATAGTCCATGGCATCATGCTCTTCCAAAGTCAAGGTCAAAGTCATCTTCAATGCATGATTGTCAAATTTGTCCTTGAGCTTATCCTCAAATTTGAAGTAAGATGTAGTACCCATTAGTCCAGTAGTCTTGTCCAACAGATCTCTCTTAGTGATTGCTTTTTTTTCTCTTGCTTGGGCTTTGTCTTCATTTTTGCTTTGATACTGTGTTAATTTTAGTTAACAATGGTATGTTCTAAACTTCTATGCTTAGCACAATTACTTCAATGTTCCTTTAGCAGCCCAATTTCAGTTTAGTTTTCCAATATTAACCATTAATCACATAGACAGTAAAAGTAGATAGAACATGAAACAAAATGCAGAAGACAAGCCAAGACAAAAGGACACCAGATTTAGCGGATGCCAGGGAAAAACCCCAATGTGGGGAAAACCCTTTGACCAATTCTTCTTATTATTATATCGAATGTTCAGCAGAGAGAGAGAATACAAAAGTAAAATTGACTTCCAAAGCCCTGTCAATTCTGCAGTCAACTGCAGTCAAACTCAGCCCTAACCAGAAAGTCAAAGATGGTCAACGCAACAGTCAAACTTGCCTCTTTGAGCTTGGTCAACCTCAGTCAAATTTGGCCCAAAACATTCAACAAAACTGTAGTCAAAGTTGGTCAACCTGAAGTCAGCCTTGTGGTCAACGCAGGTCAAATTCCTCCTTTTGCCTTAGTTTCTGTGCCCAAAAATGCGGCCTGTTGAGACAGAAAATCACCCTGAAAATCGAAGTCGAAGGATGTCCAGAAAGTCAAAGTCAATGCTGGTCAAACTGCAGAAAAGTCTGAAATTTTTGGCCCTGTAATTTTGTCCAGAAATTCATCCTCCTTTTGCCACACGTGTGAGAGAGAGAATGCCTAATGCTGTATGAACAAATGAGAGAAGGAGAGAGAAGAATGTGTGAGTGATGATGATGCCAAATGAGGTGAGAGGGCACTTGTATTTATACAAGTCGTTGAGGGTGAAGAGACATGTCCATTAAGCTTCATGAGCCTACATGATGATGTGGCTGACTTGAACAATTTGCACGTGTGGGCATAAATTCAAAAACACACTTCTGCTTGTCCAAATTGGATGATCTTTATATCAATTTTGGCCATCTCGAAAAGAGGGATTTAATGCAATCATCATCTCCATCAAATGAGCTGTCCCAAGGTGGAATTTGGCCCTAGTTTCCAATTTTAACAAAATCTCAACAGTATAAACGATATAGTAGGATCATGAAGAGACAAGAGACACAAATTTTACCCTGGGAAAACCCTCTTCTAGGGAAGAACCCAACATACCCAGGTCGAACCTGGTCAATTAGAGACAAATTCGGCCTCCTGCACTTTCCTCAGAAATTTCGGTCTGCTTCAGATTCATCCTCTTATTCTCCCACGTGTGAAGAGAGACAACAGGAGATGGTCATCCGAATTTTGTCCTTTGGGGAGGAAGTCGAGTGCCTTTATATAGTAAATCAATGAGCCCGAATAGGTGTGTTAAAGAGTTAGGCTGACTTGGTTTTGGAGGCAAGAATAATTTGAATTTCAAAATTCATTTTCTCTCTCTTGAAGCCGACCTGAAAGTCATTTTCATATTTATATTTTTCTTTTATTTGGAGGGCTAAAACAAATTATGAAGATCGACCGTAGCTACAAAAATTCAACATTTAGCAACTAGATCATTTTATTGTTTCGAACTGTTTGGTCTTCATATTTCGGAGTGTAGATGGCCTATTTTGTAAACATAACTATTTAATCATGTTATTGTTGACAGTTGCTAGATAACCTATTTCATTCCATAAGTTAATGGTCTACATTCTGGTCTACATTCTGGTATATGACTTAAAAATTTATATGTTTGTTTTTAATTGATAGAATCTAGGTTCTAGATAATTGATGCTGGAATAATTATTCATTAATGTACTATGGATGCCATTTCTATCTTGATTTATGTACAAATAAACATGTTTTCATATAATCTGCAACTAATTTGGCATTCTGGATGTTTTTTTTGAATACACGCACACATTATATATATATATATATATATAAAGAGAGAGAGAGAGAGAAGCTTCCAGGGTGCTTTGCTTCGGAGGATTTTTGGAAAATGATGCTTCTGATGCTTCGCTTATCAGAAAATGCTCCACTTTGTGTAACATTGCCCTAGAGAGTGTGCCCTAGGGCATGTGGTGTATCTATGTTGGAGAAGAAAATGTTTGTAGAAATGGAAGAGTGCATCTAGGAATAGAGATTACCTGTTTGCTGGAGGAATGGGGCTGCATGGAGCTATTGGAGTAACCTGAAATGGATAGACAAATTGGCTAGGTCTGGGTGGGAGGGTTGAAAAAAGAGCTAGATTTGATGAGAGCACGCTTGTACTGATGCTCAGATACCAAATGATGAAGATGAAGGCCTCCCAAGAGGGAAGCTCATAAGCAAGAGCTAGAAACAACCCAGAAACAAGAAAAATATGAAAGCTCAATGTGAAATAGCTTTGTTTAAATTGTTGGCCAAATGGCCTTTATATAGCAATACAATGGGTCCATTCAAGATCCACACACCTCAAGGGCTGAGAAAGAAATAATAAACAACTCCCGCATGCAGCCAGAAGGCTGGAAATGTGTAATTAAAGAACTATGATAAAAGTAAATACTAAATATCTAACGTGCCCACACATCAAGTAAAAGCAAACTACTCTGGCTGAAATGAAGTGGAGTGTGCTATCTTAGTTGGGTGCTACTAGGGATGTGTTCTCCTTGGTGAAAGTGCCCTCTCTATCCACATAAAAAATATTACAAATATTTCTTGGAACCTCACCTTTTCTGGCTCTGCCAAGGAAGCATTCTGAATATACTTTAGAGAATTTACCATTTAGATTATTATGCTAAGGCCATTAGCTACCGGTGCATTTTAGTTGGAGGTAGTTTGAGTTTACAGCTTTAATTTGGTATCCTTGCAGATTCAGACATGTATGCACATTATTTACACATGGAAATTAAGTTGGGGGCCTCAATTAAAAGCAAAACACAATTTATTTCCAAAAGACTGATGTTACAAGTTATTGATATGCTTGCAACTGTGTTTAACTTTATTTGTACATATAAATTATAAAGTAACTAACTATTTCTAAACAGTTGGTTCCAGCTGTCACAGAGCTTGTTATAGCGGAGTTTCTTTATTTGCAATGGTTGGATCCAAGTCAGCCGACTTATGTGTACATCAACTCAACTGGAACATCACGTGAGGATGGCGAGACGGTATGCTTGATTCTGATTTCTTGGGCTGTACATATTGTTTATTGTTAGAAGATAGCTATTGCATATGTGCCAAGCTCTTGAAAGAAACAGAGAGAGATTATGGTTTTGCCCAGTGATTACTAATATGTGTCAGTGAGACTAGAGGTACATTAGCAAGCAATAATTGCAAGCGGAGAGCCAAAAGGCAATTTCAGCTGAGCTTGTGATTGATAAATATTTAAGACAAAGAAGAATAAAATAAATGACAACCATAGTGATGATTCTACATTATCATCATACATATCATTTGTATTCTCACTAATTTTGTGGCAATACTGTGGAAAGAAAGGCAAATTTCACATTATTTCCTGAGATAGCATGTGCAAATTAGTGGTGCAGTAGTGAGTTATATTCAGAAGGATAGGGAATGCATTAAGCTGCTACAGTCCTAACTGGATTCATACAATTTCTTAAAACTATATTTCTATGTACAAATTGAAACTCCCAATATTTTGTGACATCTTTTTCTATGGTAGTCAAATTATCTGTTTTTGTTGGTAGAGGGTTTTTATTATGTTGAAAACTCCACCATTCTCAGCTCAGCCCTAAGGATGCAGTATTATTTCTCCTAATTTGTAATTCCATCTAAGGCTTAACATATTGACAATGCATCAGCTTATTGACACTAACACCTGCCTGAAATAAGAGCAGTGTCTTCTCTCGAAGGTATGTTTGTGTGTGTAAGAATCATTCTGGCTAGCCTTAGAGATTTTGTGGGCCCAGATGTAAAATAGCACTAAAGGGATAAGGGTAGACTAGTGGTGATAATATCTCAGAGCCAAAGAGTTGGAGAGTATTTGGGAAGGTCATTGGCGAAAGTTCTTCAACCAACTCCTGAACCTAAACCAGCTTTGCATGTTGTGACTTCTTATGATGCTGATCTCCTTATCTGCTTGAGTATGGATTGTATTAATATTTTATAGTACTGATGTATTTGCCTTGTACATAAAATTATTGATCTCTGTAGTACCTATTGTGTGTTTATTTGTTGATTTTGCATACCTGTATTGCCTATTGTTCTTGCTCCCTAAATTCTCAATATTTTTCTAGGCAATGCAACTCAAGGTTACCAAATTCCGTGTTAAACATTATGTCATTAAATTGTGTGGGGGAGCTACCCTATCATATTTTCACTCTTTTGGATGATATGCAGCCTGAATGTTATATGAATTTTATGTTTCAAAGTTCAAATTCTCTGAATATATTTTCTTTTTTGATATGTTATCACAAGCAAAAAGTAGAGGGATGAGAAAACAAGAAAAACTGAAGAAATAAAGAGCCAGACACTGAGGGGGGGAGAGAGTTGCCAAACTATACATTATATATGCTCTTCTATTATGTGTAATTTGATAGAGTATAAGGAACCAAAATTTGGGAGTGCAAACACCATTATTTCTTTTGGAAATTTGTTAAAATGTTATTGACAAGATTCTGTCCCATGATGCCTAATAACACATACATTCCTCGGGACACTTGGTACAATAATCTTAACGTGATTCTATATGAGAGAATATTTTCTTTGACACTTGTAACTGCCTTCTCACTCTTTTGAAACCTTTTTTCGATATAGCAATATACCTTGGGAAATTTCATAAAATGCACTTAATCAGATTCTATTTCATAGGTCTCCTTATGACACTGGGACACTTGGTACTATATTCTTAACATGATTCATTATGACAGAATATTCCCTATGACTAACCTTATTTCAATTTAACAGTTAGGCCTAATGATCCTATTAAATCTATTTACATTATTAACAACCACTCTTGAAGTTAACTAGAGCTCTAATCATTTCGTTTTTGATGAGGAAAAGTTGATCCCAATTTCTGATCTTATTGGGAAAGCAAGCTACTATGAAAAATGGATTGAGGTAAGTGTTGATTTTCTAGGGCACCTGCTAGAATTAAATTTTTCTTCACCTGACAACTACTTCAATGATCAATTTTCACATAGCATTAGATTCAATATCATTTAGGCAGTTATACAAAAGAAAAACATTAAATAATAAACAGAAAGAGCAGTGAAGTAACCATGAAACAAAGAGACAAGAAACACAGAAAATTAGGCACACAGCCAGGGCAAAACCCACAAGGGGAAAACCCAGTAAAAATTCATCCTTTTGAGAGTGAGTTTCCAGATTTATCAATACATCATAAATAACAAATAGCAGAATAATTATCAAACCAATAATCAAAATCATAATCAAGTCGCATGTCAAAATCCAATTCCCTGAAATTTCGGCCCTCCCCAGAATTTCGGCCTCCTAAAATTTCGGCTCTCCTGTAATTTCACTGGATCAGAGATGCATGAACCAAGTTGATGGGTCCAAATGAGGCGAAATGATCTCCTTTACGTAACATTCAAGGTCGAATGTGTGCCTCTTAGGGGCTTAACTGACCTAATAAATTTTGAGGAAAATTTAAATATTTAAACTTCCATCTATTTTTTAAGATGAAATACTAACCATAGATACCATATTTTCCAACACTTCCTCTTAGCCAGGGAGGCACTTTTCATTTTCTCTCTCAACATCAATTTTCTCGACCAATCATAGGCCTCACAACCCACAACCTAGTGGAAATATCATCAGTCTCATCATAAGGAAAGATACATAATGTCCATCTCAAATTATCTCCCCGACCATGAGGTCTCACAACACAGCCTAAGAGAAGAGCCAACTATACATCTCCCAGTGTTAGTTTTTGTAGCATCAGAGGTGTTCAAGTCTCAAAACTTTGGGGAGAAGCTAAAATACATGAGTTCTCCATAACCCAAAAATCTTTTCTGGAAATTCCACTTAGAAGTGTCTCAATTAGATTATTAGTCTATTTTTAAATATTTCCTAAGTCTAAACTTAGGAAATCAGGTTAATTAATCAGAATTAATTGAGAAAGGTGAGAATAATCTAGAAACTCACACGAATCGATCCAAAAATGGTCTCAACCATTGATTATGTTTTAATCTTGGCCGTTGGAGTCCCAACTGGAGATTATAAGAGGAAGTTGATGGGTAGATGGAGAACACATAGTAGCAGATACTCAATGGCAGGTGATTCAGCAGTGCAGATCAAGTCAGTGAGTTAGTAGCAAGTGTCAAAGGGGCAGAGCAACAAATTTCCGGAGGAGGATTCCAGTTTCGGAAGAGTTAGAAGAGGAGGTCGGATTTTAGCTCTAGGAGGTTGCACAAGGATTGCGTAGAGCCTCAAGAAAGGCAATTCAATTTCTTGGAGGTAGGAAGAATCACTTCTAGAGGCAGCCACAGGCTAGACATCACATCAAAGGCAGTTTCTGGGCAGCACATGTGGGATCTGCACAAAGGTAATGTAAAAGACTGACACAGAAGTATTCCAGATCCAGTTTTGAGGCTCAGTTTGTTGTGAGATTGCTTGGAGCGAGGGTAATTATCCCTCAGATAATTTTGCTGGTATTTCTCTTGGGCAGATTCGCCAGTTTGGCGACATTTCATTGTACTCGGAAATTCTGTTGCTGCATAGTAAAATAAACCCTCATACTGTGGCATAATTTTCGCAAGTTGGGTTTTGCCGGGGACTTTTGTCCAAAATAACAATGTCAATTTTTTATGTGTGCTAGCAAATTTCTCAATTCCTATTTTATTTTTCGCAGTATTTTATTTGGTGAAGAAATGCAGTGAGAATATTTCGTTATTTTGTTGTAAACAAAAAAACTATATAATTAATTCTCAGTTAGGAGAAATATTTTCAGTTGTTGCATTTCAAGGAATTTTCACATGGTATCAGAGCCAGGTTGATTAGACAAGGAAGCTTAGAAACGAAAGAAGGAAATTTTACTGTTTAGAGGGAGCAACAGGCTGAAATTTTTCAGGCGCTGCACAGTGCCTAGCCAGGCTATGCAAATTGCTAGGCAAGGGTCTGATTTTTCAGTTATAGTTGCAGGAAAATTTGATTTGTCTAGAAAAGCAATTCCAACAGGCAGAGGGAGCAACACCTCAATATTTTTGCAGTGCAGATTTCTTGTTTGGGCACAAAGGGTTTGCAACAGGTTGCTAGAGCAGATTCAATACCAGAAGGAAGAGAAATAAGCACACTAGAATATACCTAGAATTCTTCGGTATGACCATGGATCGAATTGATATTTAGGGGGCTTCAGAGCTGTCTTCTATACTGGAGGTGGAATTTGCTTGCTTATCAAGATCAACTTCACAGGGTGTCTAGTATATAGACAATGGAGCGTTAATTCACATGACATGGGTTAGAGAATATTTCTCTAGCTACAATAAGGAGCAGATGGACTTCCAAATTACAATGGGAAACAGAATGAAGTGTAATCCAGTGGAGAGAGGTACCATCGATTTTCAGAGGGAGTCGGGAGCAAGTACCAACGCTATAGATGTACTGCATATGCCAGGATTAGGTATGAACCTAATTTCAGTGTCCGAGCTAGAGGATAAGGGATATGATATCCAGTTCGTAGGGAAGAGGGTGTTTGTCAAACACCCAAGTTGGAAGAGGGCGAGACAGATTGGAGTTCGAAGTAATAGGCTATATAATTTGTAGCTCGATTCTCCAATGGCATTGGTAGGCAGTGACAATAGAAGTGGGAAGGAACTAAATGGGCTATGGTATAGAAGAATGGGAACTGACATCTTGGAGCACTCAATATGCTCAGGGAAATAGTAACACGGGTTCCAGAACTTGGCACGAAGCACGATGATATATGCAGAGGATGCGTGCTTGGGAAATATGCTAAGGAAGCATTCCCAAGAAGTGACAATAAGGCAGATGGCACGTTAGGACTTTTACACTAAAATATTTGTGGCCCAATGTCCACTAGAGCTCTCAATGGGGCTAAATATTTCATCACCTTTATTGATGACCATTCTAGGAAAACCTGGATCTACTTCCTAAAGACCAAGGACGAGTTGTTCGATTGGTTCAGGGAGTTCAAGGCTCTCGTGGAGAATGTGATAAGGAAGAAGATTAAGGTGCTTTGCTCAGACAATGGTGGAGAGTATATTGATGAAGGCTTCACAAATTTTTGTGTTAAGGCAGGCATTAAAAGAGAGTGGACAACTCCATATAATCCACAACATAATGGGGTAGCAGAGCGGAAAAACATAACTATAGTTGGGGCTGCAAAAACAATGTTATATGACCAGGGTTTGCCTAGGTTTCTGTGGGCAAAGGAATGTAACACAACACTGCATATTCAAAATAGAACTCCTCATAGGGCATTGGGGAAGAAAATGCCAGAAGGAGTCTTCACTGGGAAGAAACCAACAGTTAGTCACTTCAGAATCTTTGGAAGCATTGTTAATTATTATGTGCTAGATGAGAAGAGAACCAAATTGGATCAGACTGCAGAGAAGGGGTTTCTTGTTGGATATAGCGAAACCTCAAAGGCATACAAGATCTACATTCATAGCAATAGGAATATTATTGTGAGACGAGACGTAAAATTCATGGAGGACTGAGCTTTTAAGAGATCTCGTGAGATACCTGTAGGAGATTAGAATCAACCAACAGAGGTTCCATTTGGTCCATCAACAGGGGCAGCTAGTAGGACAGCCAGTAGGACAGTCACAGGGATCTAGTACCAACATTTCCTCAGGTGCAGGAGATCTAGTGAGTTCATAGCAGATGGAGCAACAAAGGCAGGATGAGGAGTTGGTAGAACCTCCCACCATTAGTGGTTGAGCCAACAGAGAAGTTCGTCAGACATTGAGAGATGCAAAAGAGTTTATTGGAGCTCCTAGGACAAACATGAGACAATGCAGACGACCTGACAAGTACCAAGCATTGGTGGCTTAGGTTGCAAAACCTTCCAGCTTTTGGGAAGATGCATAGCATCTGGTGTGGATAGATGCCATGGTAGAGGAGTAGAACACTATCATGACGAATGATGTTTGGGAGGTAGTATCGAGACCTGAGGATAAGTTAGTTGTAGGTTCTCATTGGATCGACAAGATCAAGTACGCTGCAGATGGCAATGTGGAGAAGTACAAGGCTAGGTTTGTGGCAAAGGGGTATGCAATGAAGGAAAGGATAGATTATGAGGAGACCTTTGCCCCAGTTGCTAAATACACTTCTATCAGGTCAAGTTATATCCCTAGCAGCTCAGATGGGGTGGCAGATTCACTAGATGGATGTCAAGACAACATCTTGAATGGGTTGATAGAGGAAGAAGTGTACATAGAACAACCAGAGGGCTTCAAAACTCATGAGAGGTGCACTCGTGTGCAGATGGAAGAAAGATCTATACAGGCTCAAACAAGCTCCCAGGGTTTGGTATGGTTGGATTGACAACTACTTGCAGCAGATGGAATTTGTCAAGAGTGATGCAGGTCCCAATCTTTACTATTTAATGATAGGGAGTGAGCCACTCATCTTAGTATTATATGTGGATTATCTATTACTGGCAGGGTCATCAGGGCTCATAGAGGACTGCAAGAGGAGCTTGGCAGTAGAGTTTATATGAAGGATTTGGGGTTGATGCATTAGAAGCGTGGCAGAAGGATGGGGAGATCTTCCTTGGGCAAGGAAGATATGCTAAAGATATTCTGAAGAGATATAGAATACAAGATTGTAGACCCATGTCTACGTCCATGATCACCAACTGGAAGAAGATAGATGCATCCGACGACAAGCATGTTGACCCCACCTTGTATAGACAACTCATCAAGTCTCTCATGTATCTGGTAAACACTAGGCTAGATATCTACGTCGGAGTCAATACCCTTAGTCAGTGTATGGTGGAACTGAAGAGTGTACATTGGACAACATCGAGGAACATTTTGAGGTATGTGCATGGCATGATCGAGTATGGGTTGAAATACCCCTGAGGGAATGACATTAGACTATGTGGATTCATAGATGTAGATTGGGCAGGGAATTCACTGGGCAGGAAAAGTACCTCTGGGTACTGCTTCAACGTTGGATTAAGAATGGTTTCCTGGTGTAGCAGGAAGCGGAAGTCAATAGCATTGAGCTCTGCAGAAGCAGAGTATATGGCAGCAAGCACAACTACGTGCGAAGCTATATGGCTTTGGATGCTGCCAGCAAGCTGTTCAAGCAAAAGATGGAGGTGACCTGTGTTTACTACGATAATCAAAGTTGCATCAAGCTCTCATAGAATCCAGTGTTTCATGATAGGTCGAAACACATAGATATTCAGTGTCATTTCATTAGAGATTGTGTGCAGCGTGGAGCGGTCTAACAACAATATGTTCCCACAAAGCTTAGCTTTAGGAAGAGCTAAGTTCTTCTATTTCAAAGAACAATTGGGTATGGTGGAGAACCCATTTCAGTAGCAGGGACAATTTATTTTTGGGTGCTTCTCAGTTGCAATTGTTGTAGTTACAACTGCAACAAATGAGAGGGAGTTGTAGTGTAGGTGTAGAGTTGGTAGCAGTATAACATTGTCGGCAACAACACGAATGTAGCATCAGAGTTGCACAGTGGTTGGTGGGCAGTGACAGGTAGTCATAGTGGCTAGACATCAACAATGTGACAGAGGGGTGATACAGAGACAAAGTGTTGTAGCAGCAATGGTGCAACACTAGAACACCTTCCTTGCTAAGAGGGAGTGTTTGTTTTTGTAGCATCAAAGTTGTTTTAGTCTCGAAACTTTGTGGAGGCTAAAACACGAGTTCTCCATAACCCATTTTTAGTAATTCCACTTAGAAGTGTCTTAATTAGATTATTAGTTTATTTTTAATATTTCTTAAGCCTAAACTTAGGAAATTTGGTTAATTAATCAATATTAATTGAGAAAGGTGAGAATAATCTAGAAACTCATAGTATCGATCCAAAAATGATCTCAACCATTGATTATGTTTTAATCTTGGCTATTGGAGTCCCAACTGAAGATTATAGGAGGAGGTTGATGGGTAGATGGAGAAAACACAATAATAGATACTCAGATGCTCAGACAGTTCGATTTCCTAGTGGCAGGTGACTCAACAGTGGAGATCGAGTCAGTGAGTGAGTAGCAGGTGTTAGAGGGGCAGAGCAACAGATTAGTGGGGAGGATTCCAGATCTGGAAGAGTCAGAAGAGGAGGTCGAATTTCAGCTCTAGGAGGTTGCGCAAGGACTGCGCAAAGTCTCAAGAAATGTAGTTCGATGTAGCCAGAGCAGGGTTCGATTAAGCTTCCAATGGCCGGGAAAACTTCCAGGAGGTAGGAAGAATCGCTTCCACATGCAGCAATAGGCTAGATGTCACATCAGAGGCAGTTTCTAGGCAACATGTGTGGGATCTGCGAAGAGGCAGTGCAGAAGACTGACGCAGAAGTATTCCAGAGCCAGTGCTGAGGTTCAATTTGATGCGGGATTGCTTGGAGAGAGGGTAATTATCCCTCACATAATTTTGCCAGTATTTCGCTTGGGCAGATTCGCTAGTTTGGCGACATTTCATTGTACTCAGAAATTCTGTTGCTACATAATAAAATAAACCCTCGTACTGTTGCACCCCAAGTTGGGTTTTTTCCGGGGACTTATATCCAAAATAACAGTGTCAATTTTTTATGTGTGTGCACTAGCATATTTCTCAGTTCCTATTTTATTTTATGCAGTATTTTATTTGGTGAAGAAATTGCAGTGAGAATATTTCGTTATTTTGTCGTAAACAAAAAAAAACTGTATAATTAATTCTTAGTTAGGAGAAATATTTTCAGTTGCTGCATTTCAAGGAATTTTCACACCCGAACCATAGGTCTCACGACACACAACTTACAGGAGGAATCAACAATTGATCCAAATTTAAATAGGAACGCAACAAATTACGGAGATAACCATAAATACAAAGATGCAATAGAATTAACACTGTGTTTCATTAATATCAAATACTGAAGTATGCTTACAAACATAATGGAAATAAGACTAGTTCGGATGATGGTAGCTTATCTTTGAGAAGAGATGTGGCGGCTACATGCCTCTAAACTATGTTACAATGAGGGCCAAAGGCCTATTTATTATTGAGAAATAATGGAAAACCCTAAACATCCAAAAACTTGACCCTAGGAGATGAAACACCAAATTGTGGGCCCCGTTTGGGTAAATTAGTACTTCAACTTCTTAGGGTCGTAACTTTGGCATACGATCTCCGTTTGACGTGCACAATACCTCGTTAGAAAGATCTATCCAAGGACTACAACTTTCAAGTGGCTAACATGGATCTACGACCCATGTTGGCCTTGATTTTACCTAAAAACGTCGTTCAGTGCCTCAAAACAGCTTCAATAGTTTAGGACTCGAACAACTGTAAAAAATAGTACATTGTGCTACAAATAAGGGAACTAAAAAACTCAAAGAAACAATGGTAGGGGTCCAAGTGGAATAGGCGGGTGGCCACCACTATCCACTTGGATGAACAATACATCTCTCGGACCACAAGGTCTTACGACACATAACCTATAGGAGGAATCAACAATACATCTCCCGGACCACAGGGTCTCACGACAGAGTCTACAGGAGGAGTCAATAATACATCTCCTGGACCACAAGATCTCACAACACACAACCTACAAGAGGAATCAACATTACATCTCCTGGACCACAATATGTCACAACACACAGCGTACAAGAGGAATCAACAATACATCTCTTGGACCAAAAGATCTCACGACACACAACCTACAATAGGAATCAACAATACATCTCCCAGACCACAAGGTCTCACGATACACAACCTACAAGAGGAATCAACAATACATCTCGTGAACCACAAGGTCTCATGATACACAACCTACAGGAAATGGTCCATAATATGATGTTATGTAATTAATGCTCCCTCTTCAAGGGGATTCTTAGTCATTCCAATTTCTTCACTTAAACATCAACAACCAGTGCATCATCAGAAATGTAGCCATGGTGGATCTCAAATATTTCAGCAAACAACAACATTCAGTTATTCATACAACTTCAGCAGGGGCTTCTGTCAGAAGCAAACATTAGCATCTATCAACAACAATAATAGATTTCAGCAGTGGCTTCTCGTAAATGCAATCATCGACAACCACATAAGTGAATATCAATATCCATAGTCGAATCCAGTAGATAATAAATGGCTTCTCTTAGAAGCAGACATCAACAACCATAGTAGAATCTAGCAGACCATAATCGAATCCAGCAGATAACAAGTGGCTACTCACAGAAGCAGTGATCACCAACCATAGTAGAATCCAACATACCATAATCGAATCCAGTAGATAACAAGTGGCTTCTCATAGAAGTAGGCATCAATAGACCATAATTGAATCCAACAAATAACAAGTGGTTTTTTCAAAAAAGCGGGCATCAACATGCCTATTACTGCTCAAACTAGTAGGGGGTATAAAAGGGACTCCTAAAGGGACAACTGCTAGATTAAAGGGCAACGATGGAGGCTTAGCCCACTATCACCTCAACTAAGACCCCTACTCTTTACAGACTTTCACCGATGGGAGGAGACTCGATATATAGAAAGTCACTTGTGAAGGATGAATCAACCAATGGATGTGAAGTGACCTTAATGATCCTTTTCCTAGAAGGAGGGTTATGAATAGAGCTTACTTGCTTCTTAAGCAAGGTACAAAGATTTCTAAGATGAGGTGAGGATTTAAGGGTTAGCTTAGAGGAGGATGCCTTGTAAAGGAGTTTCTCAATCCTAAAATCCTTATTGGACTTGACTTCCTGAATGGTTCTCGAAGATTTGACTTTTCCAGGTGTGGGACGACACAGGACCAAGTGAACCCAGCCTAGGTTAAGGAGAGAGAATCTAGCAACCAATGATGATATAAACCTAGACAAGGAAGGGGAAAGGATCAAAACAAGAATTTCCACTTAAAGTTGTCAAATTGATCTTATGAGGCAGTATCCTAGGGAACACTAGGGTAAAGTTTGATCTTAAAGTTAGGGGTTGGGTTATCTCACAACTCCACCGTCAGAATGGCTTAAAAATTGGAGGAGGCCTTGAGGACACACCAACACAATAGAGGCTAGGAGATCAAACTTTCTCTTGGGCTATTTTGTCGGGGAAATGATGCCCTAGGTGACCCAACTTGGCTAGACCTAGAAGAGAGATGGAAAGGTGAAGAAAAGTATTGTTTGAGTGATCACCTATTGGAGGGTTAGTGCCTTAATCCCTTGGGGAGAATGGAGTCTAGGAGAATAATGAGAAAGGAACTTGTATTTCGGTTAAGGAGGCCTTAAGGACTACTTCGCTTAGCCTTTAGGGCAAGAGGAAGAGCCCTCAAAGCCTTTATACTTCGCTTGGCAAAAGAGATGGGTTATCAAGATGAATTCACTAGTGGAATTATCCGTAGGAGATTTCATTCATATACATGGCCCAAACATTCAGAGATGCTATATAGAAATAATAATTCCACAAACTTGTAATTATGCAATGCAATAATTGGCCCTATTATAGCGAAAATCCCATTCAATGCATATGACAAAAGTAAAACAAGAATAGCATTAAAAATGTACATACTTGTAATAGAACATATCCAACTATCAACAATTTGACAATAAAAAAGCTCCAAGATAAAATACTCCAATTCAAACATCAAAATTCATCCATGCTCTGATTCTTCATCCTAGAAAAAGTGCGATATTCTCTAAAGAGGAGTGATTCAATCCAAAGTGATGATGAGAAAAAGAACTCATCTCACTTTTATTTATACACTAATTAGGAGCTCAAATTAGTCTCTTAGGCTTACATAAGCCCCAAAAATAAAATAATGTGCTAATAACTTAACTTTTGGTGACAAGCCCACCAAACTAACTCATAAATAAAATAATAAGCCTCTTAATAGGTAAGATGATAAACAATACATGTTGTAGGGCCCTCCAAGAGGCCTGATGAGGTCCATAAGTGCCATAATGAAGAATAGGCCCGCTCAAAAGTGATGGACAAGGGGGTGGCCCCTTGTTTTCCAAACAATAAACTTGTGGTGCTCCGAGTGGGTGTGGGGGCACAATAATAACCTCATGGGTCTGCAAATGAGTCGAAGATGCATGTAGACCATCTGTAAAGGCTCAGATGATGGTGTAGGTGATGCCACATCATCATACAAGTCTTGGGTCGACTGCCAAGTGCATGGTACATCTGTGGGGCTGGTTGGGCAAAAGTGAACCAGGTGCATCTTCCTTGGCCAATAGATGGATCTCGAGCCAATCTTTGAACATCTCTGGGGATCCATGGAGTGCTGCCTACTGCTGTGGTGGCCCATGGCTCTCAACACACACCCTACATGTGCCAATGTAGCATTCTGGAGGGTTAGGACCCCGTATAGGGAGACCAAACCCAAGATGAAGACCACATGTAATCCTGCATAAGATACAATGCATCCCCTAGCCTTCCAGTACAACAAGTCATCAAAGAAATCGAGTAAAAGAGCTTACAAACCATGGACCATAGGTAGGGATTTCGTAATTGCTTGCCCTTCCATAATGGGCTTTAGCATGTGCTAATATCTCCAAACTCCAAATGGGGTTAACCAAATATCCCATTAGGTGGTTTCTACTTTTAAAGGGGATAATATGTCCAAGGTACATCCTTTAAAAGGTGGTGGTATGTGATAAAGAGGTGAATGGAATAGAGAATGAGAAGGGCATCCTTGGGCCACATGATGGGGTACACGTGTAGCTAATAAAAGGGAAGCCCATACTTGGGTATATAATGTATAGGAGGGAGCAATCATGGTACATGAGGTGCCCCAACCTTGATTTTTCCTCCCTTCTTTATAAGCCTTTTGCCTTTTTTATGATTTTTATTTAATTCATTGCTCAAGGCTCAAGGGATAAGAGCATGATGTGTGAGATATAGCAGTGGATACCCCTTTTTAAGGTAGGGTGGTTCATTGCCCACTTGGGGTTGGGGCAATCATGGGTTCCTATATGATGAAGGGGGCTCATAGAGCCTATAAGAACCAGGGTGATGGCCATGATGATGGGGTAGAGCTCATGTATTGGCTTTTGCCCACGTGCTAAATGTGTTTTTCCCGACCATCTTTTGCATTTTGTGGTGCGTTTTTTTGTTGAATGTGGCCAATTGTGCTTTTACTTTTTTTTTTAGCTGCATCAACTTTTGTGGCATCGTTCTAGGCCTGACCCAAGGTGTGAGCAAGGGGAAGGGGAGAGTTAGTCCTATGTGGACCCAATGGAGGAATGTGGACCCAGGTGGAAGAAATGATGAATGGAGCAATAATGAATGGAAAGGGGGTAATATATGCGGATGAGGGAGCAAGACCACACAACCAAAATCAGGGTTTCTTGTGAAATACTCTCCCTAAAGCCAAATGGTCAGTAAAAGAAATCGCATGGGACTAGAATCCAAGGGCAATATCCAAAAGGGGGTCTAGGGGACAAGAGCACAGACCTAGCCCATTCTTTTTGCCAATTCCCCCCATTAATCCATACCTAGAAGTGTCCATGATCAACAAATTGCAATACTCAATTACCAAATGACAAGGCATACCTTTAGGTTCGGGAGGCCCACCTTCAAACATACTATCATGACAGATGGGTGAGGAACCACATGGTTGGCTCAGGTGGTAGAGAAGTGGCATAACGAGCTAGTTGGTGGCCGCAAGGGGCTGCTTGGTGAGGACCATCTTGGAGATTTTTTTTTCTCTTAGGGATATCACCTACAAAATGGTGGCTAACATCTGGCTCTGACTGGGACGTGATCTCTCTCGAAGTGGACAAAGCTACTCAAAGAGGAGGTCACGAACAAGGTGGCGGGGAACGACTCTCCCCATCGGATCTGCTCCCGAAGTGACATTGGGAGCGCGCTCTTGAAATCGCTCCTGAAAGGATCGAATTTCGAGAACGACCCCAAGAGCCAAATTTTCGCTCTTTAGCCGTTTTTTTTTTTTTTTTTTTGCAGTAACATTCCAAATACAATATTTTTTCAAGGAAACAAATAGATTTTGAGTAGGGTAGCCTAATGATCAAGCCTATGGCCCTAGTCTTGATATGCCGTTCATGCTAATGTTAAATTCTTAAAGTGAAAGTGATGTTCTCCTTAATCTTCATTTTCATGCTTTTACATAAATCTTTAACATTACCATGAAATGACTCAGGATGTTTGAGAGTGGTTCTGGTCTCATTAGATTTCATATGGAGAAAGTAGAATTTAGATCTCATTCAAAATCTAGCAAGCTTGTCATTTTTTTTTTCAGGATTTCAGGATTGGGCGAATTGCAATTTTTCCATTGGATTTTGTCATGTATTAGGATATGGAACCCATATTTAATCAAGAGCACAAATCCCTCTATGTACCTTGATGTTAGTGACATTGGTTGTCGAACTTCTCTATCATGACCCTACTAGAAATGTACCCATCACTCAAACAAAATCTTGACTTGACATGCTGCGTTTTTTCTATCTTATGTTAATGCTTAGAGGGTGATATTAATGACAAAGATGCCTATATCTATGTCACAGGGTTCGGCGAACCTGAAGATTCAGGTTCGAAATTCGCCGAACCTGAAAAAAATTTTCAAATTCGTTCAGGTTCGCCAAACCTGAAAGTCGAACCTAAAGGCGAACCTGAACGAACCCGAACCTAGTCGAACCTAATCGAACCTATTCGAACCTGAAAAATTCGAACCTCAAAAATTCGAACCTAAAAAATCGAACCTGAAAAATTTAAGGCGAATTTCAAGGGTTTTTGTTGAGGTTCGATGTTTTTTTTTGGCAGGTTTTTTTTGGCGGTTTATGAGAAAACCTTGGCTCACAAACCACGGTTTCTTCATCGCTTCCCGCCAATATTTCCTTTATAAACCACGGTGCCAGACGCATTTGGCACAAGCTGTCGAGTGGTTTTGTTGTATGCTGCGGTGCTTTGAGTTTGATCGCTGTAGCCTGTGAGTGTGGTGACTCTGGTGAGTCGTGAGTCGTGACGTGCGTCGTGGTCTTGCAGACTGCAGTTGCTGGCCGCTGCCCCAGTGCCCATTGCGGACACCTTCCAGTTCCCATTGCCGCGTTGACACTGCAGTTGACAGCCTCGGCCCTCACACAGGTTGAGGTATGTACCGCTGCCCGCATATGCTGGCCCATTGCTGCGTTACTACTCTGTTTCTAACTTTCCATCTCCATTTATGTGATCCGCGTTAGTAAATTTTAAATGGCTTCTCGAGTTTTTCTTTGTGGTTCACATTGTCGACGTCGTGATTTTAATAAGTGTCAAACCTGTCTGATTTTAATTGCATATTCTGCATCACCCATTTCAGCTACCTTATACAAACCTGTCTGCTACCTTGAACTGTGCTGGCTGTTACCAGGGGTTTTGATATTCTTTTTTCGTTTTTCAAGAACTTCTCATTTGGTCTTTGGGTAGCTACTGCCTGAAGTTGTCACTGTATCGATAAGATATAATATTGAAGGTTTAAAAAGTGTTGGGATAGGTCTGTTTGATATTTTTTGGGAGGTCAATGGTCTTCATATTTTACCCAATGCAAGGCTATCAACCTACAGCTCTGGACAAATCGTCGATGAGAACCAACCCTCTGCCCGCTGCGCTCTTTACTGTCTCTATCTTCGTGTCTACGGTGACGCTAGGGTCTTCGGTTGAACATACCACGATTGCTCCTCTTACTTTTGCCTGAATCAAAGATCCAAAGTCACAACTACTGCTAGCAGCCACAGCAATTGCAATCATGTTCTCGCCCATGTATTTTAGGTTCGTTTCAACTCTGATCTAATTGTAGATGAAGTTTTGTAATAAAATTATTTAAAAATTTTAACTTTGTTTTAACTCGGGATATAATCGTAGAGTTAAATCTACCTTCATCTCATTAAATCACTTCGATTTTATTTTTATTTTACATTTAAATAAATTTAAATCTACCTTCTTCTCATTAAATTATTTTTAGTTTATTTTAGTTTTACATTTAAATTTATTTCAATCTGGTATTTCACGACGACACCAATGAAAGAAATACTAAAATTTTTCTGGTATTTCATACCTACATAGCTGAAA